>JABUQX010028652.1:35000-54945 GCA_015478945.1 Trachelipus rathkii | reverse complement strand
TGCAGGATTAAACCTTATAAAACAATTTTACAAACAGTTTTATATATAAGAATAAATTTTTTTATAATTATACTAAATAAATCTATTCAAAGAACATCATTTTATTTTTCTAGAAGGATAATATTAGAATATTTTTGCTACTCCACTATATCAAAAATCGTAGGCTAATGAACGTACCAAATATACAGAATTTTACTAAGATAGATAGATTATTGAGACTCATCCTAGATATATTCATAAGCAACTATAATTTAAAAAAGATTAATATAAAATAATTACATAATTAAAATACACAATCAAAATTGATCGCCTAGATTATCACATGTGCTGTGGCGTGCTTATATAGTGCTCTAAAAAGGAATTAGGTAATTAATTAAAATACCGCCTATATACTTCCCTACCCGTAGGTACTATATTATTTGACAGACACTGAAACTTACTATTTTATTGAGTAGTGGTATTATTTTTATTGCTGACATACTAAATATATTGAGAGAATATAAATAACTATACAATAATAATTTTCAGTCCTCTCTATAGCGCGCGTCCAGACTCATATACTAGATTTGCATCATACTTGAATATATAGTGAAGTCTCTAGTTTCGCTACAAATGGTTTAATAAAAACGCGCTTTTGATAATAGTATATACTGTTTTATTTTATAAACTCCAACAATCATATTTAAATTAATACTTGCGAGTGATAATTATATGATAAATTTTTCTCTATCGAATGAATCCTAGTTTGACCACATGCTGAACTACAGCTACAACTTCCTGCTGCCCCTTAACACGAAGGCGTCGCGTTGCACGCACGACAGGAACGTGCAAGTAGCTAAATATGCGCTAGTGCTTAGGTCCCTTAGTATTTTTTTTTTATACGACATAACCCCGGACTCATATATTAAATACCTCTAATATGTTGGTAATATCTTGATTCCAACTAATATCACCTCGCATCCATCAACACACGAACCACCGGAACTAAATATACTACCCAATCTAGAATTTAGGAGTCTTAGAGATAACACAAATCGATACTTTTAGCATATTAGACTCTCCTCTCCGTGCACCCCACAAAGATATTCCTCTGCTCTCGATTACCCCGACAGCTCAGAATACGATAATCTAATATCCCTTTTTGTTATATACAAAAAGGCCGCATCTATTCAGATTAATCAGTTCCATCAATGGCTTGAAAACTAGGACCCATCTGCTAAAAACAACTCATAATAGATAATATAAAGTGGAACGACTATTATTATATACCAGGCCGATAGTTGTACAGATATATATCTAGTATGGAACACCATACTGCCGAGTAGCGAGGTTCTGATATATATACTACATCTATTTATACCATTATAGTACTACTATATATTATTACTAACCATTACCAGTTACACATATCATGGCAGAAACATCGAAGGAAAAACGATAGCCCACACCAAACCTCAACGGCCAGGCGAAATACCAACATATGATGAGCGAACCTGGAAATCTCGCCGATCGATGGAATATATGAGCTACCAACTCGTGTATAGACTTATTCACGGATTGGAAAAGAGGTGGTGGGTAGAGGAGGCAAAATGCAGAAGAGTTAAAAGTAAGTTCCTAAGTGGAACGTATAAGGCCTTACATTGGTTGAGCATAGTCTTTGGAGGATGAAAATCAGTTGAAAAAAAAAGGGAACTATTATTGAATTCTGATTATGTTATTCCACACGCTTAATGGTAAGAACATCCGCTTGAGTGGTTTGCGAAAGACAAATCAAAGCTGTGGAAATTACTACAACCCTGGACAGAAAAATGAACAGTGCGTGTTATAAGCGACGTGAACTATTGATAACCACAGTCAGCTCATCCGGCACCAGCAACCTCATCCTTGGTGAGGATGTACGTTCACTAGAAAAAGTACACGTAACGAGGATTAGGAACCGATCTATCTATATTTACTTAAGTAAATGTTGACAACGTTGAACGGTTTTTTTCTCCCCTTCGCCTTATGATATCAGACCTAAGAGGAAAATATATATATATAATTAATAGAATACATCAGTATAATTAATTGATCGGGCACTGTATTATAGATAAGTAAGTATCATACCTAGTAGATTACTCAATAAACTTAACTATTTCGCTAGCTCAATAGCATATAGCTATACTGTAATAATAACTCTAGTAATAAATTTATCACCTATATTATTATAATGTAAAAGTTGCAAACCTTACTTATATAAATGAGCATTATCCGGTACCGATCATTATACCCACTCATTAAATAGTACTATATTATATATAATATATAATTATATTAATTATGATATATATATTATAATATAAAGAATATTTATTATTTTTAAATTGAGAAATGTGAAATATATATATATGTAAAGATTATATTTATATAATACATATATTAGTCTAATTCGAATATAAGATAAAATAAACAGGGATAACTAATTTTTAATAAAATATTTTAATTAAAATATCAAAATGCAAATGTTATTTTTTGAAAATTATGAAATGAAAAATAAGTGGAAGATTTCGTGCATATCTGTATATAATTCGACGACCGCAATACTTGTATTAGCATGCGGTCTCTGTAGGAGAGACGTGGACGTATGATACGAGACGCATGTAATGCGGAATATACGACGAGATGTACGCAGAGAGCAGAAGGTAGAGAAGTAAAGACGATGAGAGAGCAGACATAGAGAGCTCACTGAGAATAAGAGAGACTAATAGCAACGACCTCATTTAATCTACATTAATTATTTATACCAGGGACTTAACGATTTAAATTTACATTTTTGTCTAAAATTAAATGCAGTATAAATTCTATAACTAGTCATAAGAGCTTACAGTAATCGTATAGCAAGTGGATTTTGTTGTTTCCTATTTGGAAATTTCATCCTCATATAGATTTTGCTTAGAAAGCAGAGTCAGTACATATTTCTGATTTAACTTATAAATGAACATTACAGGTATATACAGTCGGTACGCTGTTATTAGGTACATCATATCATACACAGTCGGTGAACTCTGAAAGGTTTCTGAAAACCTGCAGTATATTATGGTAACGCAGTATAGTCTCATTGACCTGTATTATATCGTTCAATAACTGCACCTCCGTGTACAATATAAAATCGTATAATCACAACATAACCTTAAAGGCATGCGATACGTCAAAACGAAGAATGTGCACAGATATTCTCAGCATTGGCAGTTCTACGACTAAACCAGTCCTTCCACCAACAGTGTATCCAGTAAGATTAGATGGGCATACCCTTATCGCTAGTTGTATAGTTCTAATACAAAATCTTAGGCACCCCTTGCTAGACTCACTCAGCCTAGCTTGAATAAATAATGACCATGCGTTCGCGATTATCAAACACTCATCAATCACAATAGACCTTTTTTTTTCTTTGCTTGCATTCAATCTGCTCAGAACACTCATACTACCTTTATTTTCTCTTTTACATAGTATATCATCCTTACGGGTCTATATAGCTACTTCCCTCCTGACCCATTCTCCATGTACTTACTCACGATCGGTATTACAAATACGCAGTTTATAATAATTAAACGACGGATTATTAGTTGCTGATAACACACTCATCTCGAGTTCTATATATTCCTGAAAAAAAATATGAATTAAAGCTGTAATATCGATCGATCGCCACCTCTTCGTCCTCACATTCTCTATATAATATCTCGAGAACAAATTAATTATGAATAAAAATGTTTTCCTTCTTCATGATGAGGCATATCTAGCGGTGTGAAGGAGAGAGAAATGAGAGAACAAGACCTTTAACAAGATAATATCTGTGCCCTATAATAATTCACTTACGCCTCCTATTTTTTCTCATTACGCCAGCCGGATGGTTTGTTTCTTCTTTAATACTAAATTTCTTCAGTGCTTTGTCCGTGATAACCGTATTCTTATAGTCAGCCCCTAATAGCTTAACACCTTATCGATATCATAATGCACCGATTATTGTTATGCTACTATAGCAGTTACCGTTTCGAGGGAGAGCATCTCTCCGCCTCTCTACTACTCTCTGCGTCTATCCTGCTCTTTCTAGCCCGTCAGTCTTCTAGCATGTCGCCTCTCTCTCTACTCCAACGCGACGATCTACTACTACTCTACTTCTCCAGTATTATGTTTCTGCTCTCTTTTAGAGCTATTCTTTTAATCTGATAACATGTTTGACTCTCCTCGTGTTTCTTTTTCTACCGTTTTAGACTCGCTCCCTCTCGATCTATCTATTCACCTCGCTGCCTCTCTCTCTCTCTCTCTCTGCTCCATCTCTCTCTCTCCTCTCTCTCTCTCGTTCATAAATCTCTCTTTTCTCTTCTTTTGTTCTCTCTACTTTGCATTATATATATATATGCTCTCTTTTTTATATTTTTCCCCTTTTATTCTTACGCATTGTGTATGTCTCCTTAACGTAGCACAATAAATGAAATAACACAACACACGTAGTATATAATAATTGATAATATATACTCGATGTTTTTACATAAAAGATCATGAATACGATAATATACATGCAATTTACGGGTGCTTATGTTCACCGAGATAAACAACAAAAGCACGAAAAATAAACTTTTTAAAAAAGAAATGGTTATTTTAAGATATTCTGTTTGATATAAATATCATATTATAGATACTATCCATAATAGTACCTAACTATACCATATCCTCTCCATATACATATATAGTAACCCTACTAATCATGCATACTCAAATTAAGAACTTAATTTCTAAATAATTATATTCATAATCATTATACCAAAAAAAAAAATAAAAAACAAAAAAAATACGAAACTGACGGAGTTGCCAAAAGAGAAAAAAAACCAAGAAAAATAATTTTCGTACTCTTCGATACTTATTGATGGGATATGCCCATCACAAAAACATAAATTTTTGCAAAAATAAATTTTAATTAGTTATATGATAAATAAAAGATATAAATTAAATAGACAAAAAAAAAAAGTGAAAAAAAATGATAATAACCAGTACACACAAGTTTGACAAAGTATTTTTGTGAACCAGGATCGAAGTAAATGAACTTGTCGTAATGTACTCCTTATACTATCAGAAAAGTAACAGCGATATAAAACAACTATTAACAGTGGGATGTGTAGTAGGAAGAAAGTATTATAATAATGTTTCGTGGCATTATGAATAATAAAATAATTAATCATAATGAAATGTGAATTTAGAACTTATTCATTAGTAACTTCCTCTTATATTATGGCAAAATTGAGAGATTAATCATATATTATCAATTTATAAGACGAACATGGGAATAAGCGTATTATCAATATGAATTAGGACGATATCGAGTTCTCCCAACCGCAACAGATCAGGCTACTAGTTTAACATAAATTAAATATATACTACTAAGTATTGATGAATGGATTAAACAAATTAAAAATTTTATAGTAATAAGAATAAAATACATAGAATGCCCTTTGCGCATTATATACATTTAACATTAAGGATATCTGAATATAATAATAATAATAACGAAAACACAATGAAATGTAAACTCCACTAATAATTTAATAATAGATATATAGATTAGCTGACCATCGATAATACCAAGACACGAACACGACAGTTATATATATAAAAAACGAAAGGCAAAAATAAATATATGATTAAATACACTAATAATACTAATTAATCACTATTACATTCCACCTGTTTATGGTTGACAGCTCGAGAGGTGTACGAATCTTACAAAAAGTAGCAACCAACAACTATGTTTCATTACTTACACCCATAGATGTCGAATGATGGCTGGTACATTTTAAAAAAAATAATAAGATATACATTTAGCACAATAGATAATAAAAAAATCCGTAGCACGAGTTCAAGTGGAACTCGGCCTGATTATGATTCTAGTAAAAAAAGTAAAGAATATAAAACAGAAATAATTAGAACAAAAAGTATAATATGATGTAATAAGAGAGGTCAGGCCATCTTTGTAGGACCGTAAGCTGTTATCGAAAGAAACAAACAATCTCTAAGTAACTAAAAATCAACCTATCATTCGATGATAGTATAGTTGTTAGTGAAAAATGATAAGCCCGGCACAATACTTAATTGCAATTTAGAACACTATTAATATCTATGTCAGGTATATATAATTAGTATCTAGCTCTATAATACTTACCTACAAATAAATAGTACCCTTAAATACTAGGGGCACCACGCGAGATAGAATATTTACTGTTCAGTACCTAGAGTACTTATCCAGCATAATGTATATTATTCTAAAGACCGCTGTTTTAAATATTGCACTCAGAACTAAAAATATATCATATTCGATACAAGGAAGGAGAATATCAGCCTTATTCATTATTAATCACGCTACATATTAATTACCCGTCTATGACGGTGGAATGATTAGATGAAGATATTTTATAAACTCTATTTACTTCTCGGTCACTTCTATCACTCTTCCAGCACCTAAGGAATAAGAAGGTGATCGTCAAGACTTAGAGTATACAAGTATATAATATAAGTAAGACTACAAATAAAAAGTACATTTTATAAACGTGTTCAATCAGTGTGAATATATTCGAGATCCATTAATAATGAGCATAACCAGAATATCTTGATACTTAAAATCCCCAGCGATAGAAATATTACGAGAAAGCTGTATGATGAGCACGTGCCGTATGGACTATGAGATTCTCAGATAGTACCACAAACGGATAGAATATCTCGTTTGTTGTCCTGGTGGTGAGTAGTACACTAAGGAAATATTAAGGTACAGATGCAAGAAAAAAAGGAATTCGAATAAGCTACTAAGAATTGTGCGGAGACTGACGAATACAGGCAAAGTGAGAAATAGCCAAAGACGATCACAATCATATCAACGTCGAGATATGAGCGAAGTTTTAGATAACATATGAATGCCACTTACTCAACACGGAACTTAAAGAAGTCTTCAATAATAGGCTCCAAGCTAGTGAATTGAGACAATAGACCAGCCAGGAGAGCAGTACTGATCATCGCGTTAAAACCTCATGTAGACAGTAGAATAAACATAAGTCTCGATTGGTAGGTATAAAACCCTGATGGCGTGGAAACTACGCTAAATACCACGTCAAATACGAGAATCAGAATATTAGTATGAAAAAGTTAGCACACATCTCTGCGTACTTTGACGAGGTACAGGCTTGACGGCTGTCTATTATTAAAGGTGAAATAGCTCGTAATATAAAAATAGTGCGAGAACACGCATAGTGAGGGGTTGCACAAGTTGTGGAACCTGGTGTTAAGATCGGTTGTAAGGTGGATTTTAGTACTGACTTGGGGTTTTCTAATACTGGACGTGTGCGAGAGCTGAAAAGTGCCGGTTCTGGTTCTCGAAACAGCCCTGTTGGCGCATTTCCTGCTCTAACGAGAGTGATATCCCTCTGTGCGAGCTGCTCCATCAACAATAATGTTGACGAACTCCCAACAAGGCACTATTATAGGACAGGAGAGTCCACAGCAGAAGTCAATTAAATAAAGTCTTCAGACCACCAGGAGGTAATCAGATTAGAAATGACTTATTGGGATAAAAACATAAGAATAAAAATTTCGAGATTTTTGGGGGAAGCACACACAGGTGTTAACACCTGCTAATGTTTGAGAATTAGCGGCAATTGACATGCGCACTATCTAGTGTATCCACCTTGACAAATCGGACATTATTTCCACCACGTTGTATATAGAGCTATAAGCCATACTAGTATATCATAAATGAGCGACATCAGATGTGCTCTTAATACATCTGGTGTGCACTCTACTGAACTACCGCAACTTAGAAAATAGGAAAGTCATTTACATACGATGAGCAACCTCAGTATGAGAGTATTGATATAGTTGCTCATAAAAGCGAGAAGGACACGTGTGAACAAAATGGAATAACTCTCTCTTGATCACGGTGAAAGTTCAGGTGACACAGAGTATAAGTTGGAGATTGTTCAACTCATTCGCGTAATCAGGCTATCGGCTTTGGCCACCGTTGACCGACGAATGTAAAATAAGCGTCTATCCGCGTTATTAACATACTATGAAGGCTTGAGAGAGGTGGAGCGGTATCTAGTCAGTATGTATAAAATGCTAAGAATACAAAAAAAAACCTCTTCGGCCCACTCACACATTGTAAAAAAATCTGTTGCCTAGCTTAAATCGCAACTTTTGGTTCTCAACGTCTTTACGAAAAAATAATGGAGACATTTATTATTATAGACATGCATACGTACGTTAAAGGCTCACGTATTGATGGCCGCGAGCACCACGCCACGGGTTGAACAAATGGGGATCTACACTAAAAAATATTTAGTCTCAGGCGGATGCCCGAGACATTCTTAAAAATAACAATTTATTGAGACCGTGTTGCGGTGTGAAGTACTCGAAATGGTAGAAAGCAAAAGAAAATTTAGGGAGCCTGGTCAGTGAGTATGATAAACAGCTCGTAGTATGTTTAATGTAAAAATGACTGAAAGGAGAATTGTACCTATCAGAAATCTGTATTTAATACTGAATATATGTGCAGTATAATAGAGTATACACTCTCAGATTGTTGCCGTGGACGCGGCACGCATAAAATACAATGCCATCACGCACACGAAAGCCCTACCATTCCGCCCGAATAGTCAACAACCACATACAGGGAATAGGGCAACGAAGCGAACGTATTATCCGAATCTCCTAGGTTCCCTCTTAGTTGTTTAACGGCCGGCGCCCCAGTTTCCCTGTGGTTTGACCCAGTAACTCCCCCCGCAAAGAGGTCCCACACCTCTATAACCGTCCTCCCGTCTACCGGGTTCACGAGAAGTAAGCAGAGGCGACGGTGTTAAGTAAAAATGAGGTCAGGATAAGAACGGCGGGTGCTCTGAATACAAATTTGAGTGTTCGTAGTGGTGTAGTCACCTGTGCATAATTGTTACTCTATAGTCACGAAACAAGAGAGTATTGGATTTAATCATTTATTCTCTCCGCTTGGCAGGAGAGTGTTGGCGAATGTCCAGCGCTGTTCCTCTCACTGCACCTATAAGCGATAGACGCTTGAAACTCATCAAGGCTGTGATTTCTATGGAACGGGTCTTTCTAAAACCGAGTATTTTATATATATAAAACTTAGTTATAATACCTAAGTAGGCGAACACAACAATAGCTAACCTGATAGCGATATGACGGGAACAGATTATTCACTATTGCTATAGTAATACAGCTGTAATAATTAATGAAGAACTCCCATGTAGACTTAGAATTATTTGATAACCTAAGTAATAAGTAGTCGTACGTGAATATTTTACCTACCCATAAATCTTCACCTATTTTGGTTAAATCAAAGACTATAATATTGGAAAAGGCAGTTAATATACAAGAAATGTGAAATTCGTTAACTCTTTCAGTGTATACTGTCTTTCTATTTGATATGGCTATGTTCCAACAGGCGATATATATATAAGTCAAAAAAGGCTTAATGTTAAAATAAAGACTATGACAATAGAGGAAGTACTCATCATAAGATCGGCAAGATATTCCTCCTCCTATATAAAATATTTCAGGTATCATATGACTATCATATATTATGGTGAGCTGATCCAAATGAGATGTGCCTAGTAAGTTAGATAAGGTCTTCACTGAACTGCACTCCTACATCCTTATTATAATCTCACTAGAAATAGATATAGGTTGAGTGTATAACTACCATGGATACCCATACTAAAAAGCTGAGAGCATAAACTAATATTGATCAGTTAGATTTACATAAAGTAGAAGAAAGATATTATGAATAGTTAGAAACGTGTAAACTTCGACGGCCTTGATATTATTGAAGTGTACTCGAGCAGTTATATGGTGGAGTTGCAGTTAAAAGCCGGGAGGCAAAGGCCTTTTAAAATGATCATCTTCCTTGTTGAATCCAAAGACACTTTTCTTTGTTCTTAGTGGACCAGTATCGATTGGGGTTTCTATGTTAATGATGTTTAGGTATAGAAGCCGATCCGTTCTGTATTATCGTCAATGGTACACTCGCGAGCAACCGCGGGTATCGAAATTCACAGCTATCTTTGGCCCGCAATTGCCACTGCCTGACTATAGGGAAGTAATAAAGAACGTATCGTGTATGACTAGATGGAATCATAAACCTTGAATGAAGGGTCCAAGTACACGGACTTGGGCTGTCTGAACGTCTATTCGAGCTCTCTCCGATATAGCCCTCATCCGAACCGCCTAAATTCTTTTCTGTCTTTCGACAGCACCACCCCCTAATCTTCGGCAAGATGAGGAAGGCTTTCTAAGAAGAATAGATAAAAGAATCAGCGTATAAGATACTCATCATTTTAATGTTCCAGCGATGAATATTATGTTCGTCTCTGACTGATCAATGATAATTAGTAGTATATAATCCAACTATTGATAACCC
This sequence comes from Trachelipus rathkii, assembly GCA_015478945.1. Classification (NCBI taxonomy): domain Eukaryota; kingdom Metazoa; phylum Arthropoda; class Malacostraca; order Isopoda; family Trachelipodidae; genus Trachelipus; species Trachelipus rathkii. Next base: position 44,498 of record JABUQX010028652.1, on the reverse strand, counting down.
TGTATCGTGTGAGCAATAAATATACATATAATAAAGAGTAGCTACATATAAAGTTCATAAAGAAGCATACCTAATGAATATATATCTTGAGCTATAGTCACGAGATCAAGACAACAATTGATTTGCTTCCTTCTTAGGATGGTAGAATGGAGAATTAAGAAAAATTTGAGGTGCCACTTCACAGAATATCGATCTAAATTAAGAGTGTTGTTCCTCAAACGATAAGCGTTTAAAGCGTACTATTTCCTGAATTTAGTGAGGAGAAATCGACACGAGCTCTCTTAAAACGTATATATACCACTTTATAAAATGTACTTCTTAAATAAATAGTAATACACGGTGATAATATTACACTTAGATTAAGGGTACAGACATGCGTATGGGAGTGACTAATACTCATTTCTTCTCACCAGTAGAACGAATCCAATCAAGTACAATTAAAAAATGTCTAAGGATTTCAAACTAGTAAGCAGACTCCCTCACTCGATTGCGAGAGCAGGTAGACAATGCTGTCAATCGAACATAGCTTGCTTAGGTATTAGCATTATTTATCTGACGTTTATAATGATCAGATAAATTATAGAGAGTAACTCATCATTAGTTATAGCTAGTATAACAAACCTAAATGAAATAAGAGATGATATAATTAGAAAAACAATAAAACTAACGAGGATATATATATATTCATAGAGTAATGCAAGTAACTTATGGGATTATAATACCCTAACAATGCTATCAATGAGATCAAAATTAGTTGAACGTTACGATTACTAATCTGAGCGAATAATCAAGTACAGCAGGATAAATCCAAATTCATAGTCACCCCCTATGAGGATGCATAATAGTAAAGCCACTCTCACAAGAATCAGTTGCAGTAATACTGCCGGTGCGCTCCATCATTAGGTTACATCATTATAACATTACCCCTATATGCGAGTTGCTAAAACGGTAACTAAGACCTAACAGAAGGTGTCAGTACTCTATCAGATAATACTAATAACTGTATTATATCAGGATTGGTATTTATTGAGAGTGAGATCTCTATTTAATGAGAAGAGTCGTACGATGTAGCGACGATAGATACGAGCATCGGTAGAGAGTAAGCTGAGGCGCTTATTCCAAGCGATTCCTTAAGCACGAGAGATCTAACGACTGGAGTATCAGCGCAGAGTGCTAAATGTTATAGAACGACGTGAACGATTATGGAGAAGAGAACTAGAGAGAATATGATTAAAGAAGAAATAAACTTCATTACCAATACTTGTGTGAACGATCAATCCAATTTCGTTGCCGATTTTATTCCACTTCGCGATGGATCTATACGCGTCCACATTTAAAAGTCTGATGCTGTACATGGTATAGGACACCGTCACTCCCGGGCCGAATATGGCGAGCATATTTTTTTTCGTTTCTTATCAAGTCCATAGGTATGTGACAGTTAACTGCTTGTCTCGCCATCGTCACGACGATAAGTACTATATAACAGAATCACACTGCACGTAAATAGAATGATCTATGTAGCGAGCCCATATAAATTGAAACTGAATAGCAATTCTCTATTAGAAAGGACACATCCTAATATGCAGGAAAGAAAATTCTTTGGCCCCACAAGGAAATTTTAAATGTAATACTATTCAATTGTTGATTTACTCCAAAGCAGTCATTGCTTTGCTTAAACTACTTCCACTACGTTAACTAAATCATGTAGCTCTGTCAGTTCACTCTTCAATTGATTCACAGTGAGTTTATTTTGAACGTTTACCCATACTTTAAATGTATGATTAAATTATTTCGAGACCGAGAAACTCCAAAAGTAAACGTTATTCGCGCCGGTTAGGAGGCTACCTTACTACCTGTCCGTTAGCCCAGTGATCGCCCCCTGAGACAAATAAATTGGAAATAGTATTACAACTATATGAGATGTCATACCTTACTGTCATTAAGTGAATATGTGGAGCCTGTGTGCTACGTGTAAATACCCATCGACATGCCGGCTAGATAAACCCGTAGCAGACTACTCTTTATAACTCATGTATGTGATCTACACCGAGAAAGAAGTAATAAATTGATCTATAAGACAGATTTATACTATTATGGACTCTTGGTCTATAAGAACCCTTATGTAAAAATGTATTTCTCGTCCCCCTCACTACCACTATATGATACCGTTATTATCATAGAATAAAATATAGTACTATATTTAAGAGTTAAACGAAGAACGGAACATCCTACAGGGTCAATATTTACGAAACGAAAAGTGCACGAACTTAGATACCACGTTCAGAAATTCAGATTGAGTTTTATCAAATAAGTCAGAGATTAATAACAATTGGAAGTTGGACACAACTTTATGTGCATGAGATCCCTAAAGGTAATAATGTTTCCGTTAGTCCCTAATGTGGACTTCATCAGTGAGCCCATCACACGAACGAAGAAATACACACGAGAGTGCAGTAATAAAGAACTGTTGGACAATACGAGTCGAAAAAATCCATTTGATGTCTTGCTTGTCTTGGTTGCATGTTTAGCCATTGCTCTGAGCACACTATAAGTTCATCTCCTATGCGATACCTTTGAAACGATCATGACCCTACCATTCTGCCTACATTTAGGACAATCAGAATTTCATTCGCACTCTGTTATATCACCTACAAAGTATATAAACCCTCCGTAGAGAGACTGCAAAAAAATGTTCAATATTGTGGTCGACTGGACACAGCATGACTGACCTCCCGATTCTTCCTTAGAATTGCCTCCTAATAAATAGTTGCTTATTGTCTGCATCTTATCAGATTAAACTGCCTGAGAAGTAGAAGTATACTTTAGAATCAAATATTTTGAACTAAAGCGAAATATGCTTTTGATAGTACTTTTACAATTATAGTTAGCAAAATTTATTTATTTATTTATATGTCATTCTATTCTTCTATTATTAACAAATTTATTCACTTTATTTAATTAAAACTTCGTAATATCCTTTCATTTGTTCTCTGTTATATGCAACTCTGTCGTTCAGCTTTGTGTTCTATTCGGTATACATCTGAAGCGTTTGATCAATTTTCGTAGCACCTATAAAATCAACCCTGAATATCTATGGGTGCGAAAGATTAAGATTTGAGCTGCGGTATATATTTGTAGGATAATAAACTCTACTATGTGGCCCTAGAGGAGATATACGAAATCCGTTCAGCATTATTTACTCCATTTGTCCTTTTCCCACACTTCTCTACTTGGAAGTGAAGCCCTATTACAAGGAGAGGTAAAAAAAAAGAGGATGGTTGACACACATTCAACATGTCATTACACTCACTTAAGCTCTGCAGAGACTTGTTTTAGACGATAAAGCACCTATCTGCGGAGGTCGGTCAAATATATTCTCTATTCATTTTTCCGCCACCAATGCCCGTCATATGTCTTTACGCTCCCATACTATCCTGCGTCCCATACACGAGCTGCATCGTGTATTACTATTATCATTTAACCCTAGACAGCTTGCATCGAAGAGGCATTGAATCGATAAGTATATAAAAAGTGATTTATCCCAGTGTTAGATTATGATAATTGAGATGACTTTTATTAACTTAAGATAATCTATAGTCATGATAACAAGGATTACAAAGTCAACTCAGGTATACTGTCGATAGTATTACATATTTTTTATTTTATCTGTATATCCTATTTGGGGCTGTTATAAAATAGTCATATAGAATTATATATGAACTAAAATCTCCTAATGAAAATGTATACTAAAAAACGAGCTACTTTGTACTAAGAGCAAGTATAGATAACATACCAATACCGAGCCGAAATATCACCCTATTTGATAGTCATTCGATCTTTATTGTTTAAGGTAGATATACATTATGATAATTCAGTATAATTATTTAAGAATGCGAATTTGCATAAAATTGTGTAGATGATTATGAGTCAAAATTTTAGTTTTACTTATACATATATTTTTAATACGCTAGATATTGCTGCCAAAGATATAACGAAGTAACTTCAAAAGTACCAAACATAAATTACTGAAAAAAAAGCACTTTTATTTTTTTAAAACTACGTTTACCTTTAGCTCGTTAACGTCTGATAGGTTAAAAAATTATCCAGCGACAATTATCAACCTTGCTACCCCATAAAGTTCGGAGATAATACTGAACTAGTAAATATATAGATTTATAAACATATTAATATGTTAATAAATTATTATATAGGATTAAAATTAATATTATTTGCGAATAATATAAATATAATAATAATAATAATAATCTAAAATATTATAACATAATTATAATAATCTAAGAGCTTATATTAAATATATATCTAGAATATATGATAAGTAATTCTTTTAACTGCAAATAATAAGTATATGTGTATTATATTTAAAAGACTCGTTGTACTATTGCAATAGATAGAAAAAATATAGATAATTGATGGAAAAATATGCTTAGTTTAAGAACCAAATCATACTAAGGTTTATTGTTTAAAAAAACCCATCCACAACAAAAAAATTAATCTGGTTTTTATTATACTACATAATCCCCCATTTTTTCTTAATAATAAACAATAATAATAAATAGGGAGTAATAAAGTATAAATAAATATAATAAATATATAGGCGATAGATACCCAATTCATTAAATAAACAGTCCTCATTTGAGTGAGAACTTATCTATTAGAAAAAATAGATATTCCACTAAAATTACATGTCTATACTTTCGTACATTAGAATAAATATATATTATAATATAATGAGAACTAGTAATACTTTGTGTTTTTAGTTTATTACCAAAGAAATAACTCGTTAATAATATTCGTTAAATTTGCAGTCATATTTATAAAATGAAATAGTATTCATACCATATAATATTACCATATATATTACTTCTACTACATTATATTTGGCTGCTGTTCTTGCCTTGTAGTATTTGAGTTGTCGTATCACCGTCTAGTGTACGCTGATCTCACGTTTTATTGTTGCGGTTGCTAAGGCTCTAATTTCAAGTATTATCATTTTCTTTGGCATTTAGTGGTGTATACGTGTAGTACTACGCGACATCACAACCCGTAAGTAGAATATTATTAGTTCATTGATTTGCATCTAATATAATATTTAATCACAACCCGTAGATTAACACTAATTGAGTTTAGCCTAATGGGATAATGTCGATTCCAGTATTAGCTCAACTCGTTAGAGTATCAGGTATCTTGACAACCACTTTCGATTAACTGTTGACAGTGTTAATAAAATCTATAAGAATATCTATATATATATTAAAATTTATAATAATTATAAATTATATATTAATATATATATATATTAATATTATATATATATAATATAATATTTTATATAATATATGTTATATAAATAATATATATATATTATGTAATAATATTAACTATATATATATATATTATATATAATTAATATATAGATATATTATATAATATATATATATAAATTATATTATTAATAATATATTAATATTATGATATTATATATATAATAAATATATAATATATATATTATATATGAATATAATATAATAGTATATATATATATATATATATATTATTAGATATATATTAATATATATTATAATATTATAATATATAGTAATAAGTATATTAATATAATATAAGAATATATTATATAATATATAATATAATAATATGACATTTTCACAACCATGCGAATAGTTATACTAAGTTACATCTAATATTCGTGAAGCGGCTTGTCCTTGTGTAAGTTAAAGTAATACATCATATACCATCGCATTCAGCAAGTTTAGTTAAAGATCGGTATTTAAAGATCACTCCGTACTATACAAAACATCTCAGTAGTTGGTAAAGATACCTTCTACCGTCATAGAACAAAATTTAACCACTCGAAAAATATAATATAATAGTATGGGTTAAGATACAATATAGTATATCATAACTAGTGAGAGTGAGCGTGGAGGCGAGAGAGCGGTAACTAGGAGGGCATCAAAACCGAATTGTGAGTAATTAGACCATATACACAAAATATGCAATCAATTAGATTAGCCAAAATGCACCATTATAAAATGATCAAGAAATGTTTGTGGTGTGTGAAGTAAAAAGAATTCCCTTCTGGTTGTGAATCTCTCGTTTAAGTCTATAATATAATATATATATCATGTATATAATATAATAAATGGTATAATATATAATGATTGATTAAATTTCTTGAGAAAAACATCTATTTCTTGAGTAAACTCAAGTAGATAAGGAGAAAAGTAACAGCAAGGAGATATATATAAATATAATGTTATGTTTGATATATTGAGGATATGGTGAAGGACCAAGGACGAAGAATAAGAAAGAAGTAGAAGAAAGAAGGAGGATTAGGAATGGGAAGGATTTCTGGAATTACATTATGATTATATAATTAAGTAATTTTTTATTATAAGATTAAAAAGATCAAGAAGGAAGAAAAGAATGAATAGTATTTCAATTTTTTTATTATTATGATTTTGTTTTTTTTTTTTTAAGTACACCTTTGTTAAAGAAAGAAAGACGGAAACCTTATAAAAGTCAGAAAGAAAAAATCAGGAAAGAAGAAGTCAATCGAAAAAGTATAGACAGAAGCAAGAGGGATATAATGAGTATCAATGTATCATATCATTTCAAGGAAACAAGCATCGAAACAAAGTGAAGTTAATCGACAAGTGTACTTCATCCTACTATACTAGAACGTTGAGATAACCCCTAAATTAGTTTTCATTTTATAATGAGTAGCTTATTATCCATAATTTTATGAAACTATATAACTTGATATATGTAATAAAATCATATAAAAAAATTTAAAAATTTTTTATAATATATTTTTAAATTATAAAATGTTTGGTTATTTAAATACTATTAGATATAATCTAATAATTCAGTGAACAGAAATCCATAATATCAACGATTCTCTTAAAAAGTTGAATAACGCTGCAAGTTGCTAAAAAATACTTTTCAATTTATTATTTTATTCTATATACATAACACTATTCGTCTCTTGATTTTTAATCCTAGAATAGCATCAACCAGACATTATTTTTATTACTGCATAACGCCTCTTTTATTACTTTATCTTAAACTCTCTGTTTATCTTTTCCAAATATTCAAACATTCATTAGTAGAATCATAAAAAAAAGTTCCTCAGTCGCAGTGTGCTAAAATATTTATGTATATATTATTTATATCCAATCATATATTTGTGCATTATATAGTATATTTCATTTCTAATAATGTACCATTTCCAATTAGATCTTTAATAAACTTCTAATATGAAGTATTAATGAAATGAATAGGAATAAAGTTTACATTCCCTTTATTTGTATATATGACAAAGTAAAGTAAAAATATTATGTAACATAAAATTACTATTATAATTTATATTTTAGTGCATATTAAATTTTAAACATTATATATTACTTCTCATTCAAAACTGTTGATTGAAATCATTTCTTTACCTTGATTTATTTTATAGTTGTTATATTGATTATATTTATGATAATTATTTTAAGACATTTTTATTTATAAATAAACTAATTGTATTTGAATAATTTGAGTTGAGCCCTTTTATTCAAATAATAAATACGGTTTTGACCAATTTTTACGGTTTCATTCAATATATTATTTATAAGCACAATATTTCACGAGTTTAAATTTTTCCTAAATAAATTTAATTCATTTATTAGTGTAGTTACATTTATATAATAATAGTCATTTTAATAATAATAATATTGCAATTGTAACAATATGTAATTAAATTAAAATCAATTTAATATACATATCTTTATTTATATAGTATATACCGATATGTTCTAATAAGAATTACATCAAAATTTTATTATAACAACAAATACTGATTATTAATAACAGCCTAGATCGTTCAATTTTGCAGTAAGAACGAGGGACACAACTTTGATTAAAAACGTATATGTATTAGACAAAATAAATTTGTTACTATGAGAGTGAACGTGTAAATAATTTTTACTAACTTGACGTGATTGGTTATTGTTAGTTAATTAAAGTAGACTACGATCAGCATATAAGTTACTTTTTTGTTGATTTTTGATAAATTGATATTATTGTTACTATCGATTTATTAATACTATGTAGTAGCAATTGATATTAATTTAATTGTTATCTTAGATGTATTTACGATAACCTATGCAGACAGAGAATTACAAAGAATATTCATTAGATCTGCAACGAAAATTACAACATAATATCTACACAAAAACATAGTTTTCCACATATATGATTTATTAACAAATAAAGCTAAATAAAATAATTTATAACGATTCTAATTATTTGTTATGAAAGTTTTCTTCCAATTTAGCACTAAAACGATTGTGATTGGTCATAGTCTATTAGTAGATTATATTAATATAATATAATATTTTATTATATATATTATATATATAGCTTTATATATACGATAACTACTAAGATATTATATATGATAATATCAATATTATACTTATATTATATTATACTATATAAATATATATAGATAATATTCGTATATATTAATTATATATATAATAATATATAGTAATTATATATACTATTATATATATATAATATATTAATTAATATTAATATATATAAATCAGGGTGACAGTATATCATAGTATGATAGGCTAGTGCAGTAATTTAATGACTCTACTATACTATACCCAAATATCCATTAGAGTTCATTTTTTTTAATATAGAATAAAGTAAATTGTTAAATAAATCAGAAATTGATCCTTAAAATTGAATGAATTGGGAGTAAAGATGGAAAGATATAATACATGACGATTTTAAATAAAATTTAAGAAAATTACGATAACTACTTTTAGTAATTAAACATATAGTATAATATTAATAATTCATTTGGAAATTTTACTTTCTACACTTTTATTAGGAAATAAATATTCTAACTCATGGGACTATACTAAGTAATCTATCATAAATTTTACATTTGAAAAGCAATATTGGCCTCAGGCCCAGTCATATACACCTTGCATTAGTACGTGTATGGAAATGTAAATTTAAAAAGATTTGATGGTATGGAATTAATTAATATTCTGTTTTATGATAACATCTTATTATTATCTTTTCCCTTTTCTGATAATTATGTAATCTACTTCTTTTAAGAAAGGTGTTCAAACAGAACAGATAGAAAATCTGTTATATACTTAAAGAAACGATAATTATTTAAAGAAAAGTGAGAAAATCTTTCTTTTCTGTTAGAAAGTAAGCTAATGTTTTAAAAGAAAAATAGAAGCAAGACTATTATTTTTTTCTAAAAGCTATACCTATATCATGAATTATTTTCCATAAATCTTGGTTTCTTCCCTTACACATAATAACATCACTTTCCTTCATTCATTCAATCATTCATTCATTCATTCATTCATTCATTCACTCATTAAATCATTCATTAATTTCATTCACCTTCTTTAATTCTATTGTATAATATAAATAGGTTTTAGA
>JABUQX010028652.1:30000-32500 GCA_015478945.1 Trachelipus rathkii | reverse complement strand
CACTCTTAACACTGATTCACAACGACATCCCTTACCACAACACAACCCCACCCCTAACACCTCCACTCTAAGATAAATTAGACATGTCAGTTTACGTTGCTAAGCTTCAATAACTGTTCCATCCTCTGATCCCTTCCGGTAGTCCACTCCGGGCAACGTCCACACCCGGAAAATCCCCCCAAACAACCTCACACCCCCCTATCAATATTATCCACATTTCCAAATCTTATTCTCGGAGGCGATTTTAACGCTCACCACTCCGCCTGGTATAAAGACTATCCCTCTGACCCCCGCGGCAAACATATCCTTAATGAATTAGAATCCTCTAATATCCTTGATTCCAAAAACCTCCCCACCCGAATAACTCCCCAAGCAAACCAATCCCCCACCTCCCTTGATGTCACATTCTGTACCCCCTCCTTACATCACCGACTAACCTTGGACACCACTACATACCTACACTCAGCCCTCCTCCCCATTCTCATTTCTCTAACCTCCTCCCATCAAACCCCCCCAAAAAAGATCACTACATACAATAACTACAAAGATAACTGGCCAGCATTCACTGACCATATCGAAACCCATATTAACCCCACACCAATCCATGACACAACATCCCTATACACTTCCATTATTCAATTAAACAACTTAATCACCAAGTCAGCTAACCTATACATACCCAAAGGCCACAAAAAATCCTATAACCCCAAACTCTCCCCTGAAATCAGAAAACTCATTAAACAAAGAAACCTCCTTCGAAAACTTAGACTATATACCCCACTTATCACCAACCAAATAACAAACCTCAATACCCAAATCACCAACCTCATAACCACCAACACCACCAGATAACGTTTTCAGAATACGTTACAAATACCAAAACATTCTCACGCAGTAGGTAATAAGAGAACTGGGCAATTCATCAAAAATCTAAATAACACTCGAAACAACCCCCCTCCTTCACACGAATCCCCCTTCTTACCTGATAACTCCCTTCCTTCTCCAAAATCTACAATCAGATCGCCTAGCAAAACATTATGCTAACATTTCTCGCAAACAAACTCACCCCAATAACAAGAAAAAAAAACTACTCAGAAAACTCCCCTCAGACCACAACTCCCCACCCCCTTTTACAACAGAAAGGATATCAGAAACCATCAAAACTCTCAAAAATTCTCCAGCTACAGGAACAGAACTCAATCTCTAACCTACATCTAAAACACCTCGGTGAAAATGCACTTCATCCTTTTATCACAGAAATCTTCAACAAATCGGAACTTAAACTAATACCCAATCTGGAACAGCTTTATACTCCTAACTCAAACCAAGAAAAAGACCCCAACTCCCACCACCTCTTACCACCCAATTTTCCCTCCTCTCATCCATCAGTAAACTGCTGGAGAAACTAATATTAACAAAATCTCCCCTCTCATCACCCTCCCAGATTTCCAACATGGCTTTAAAAGCAACCACTCCACAACTACAGCCCTACCTCCCTCACCCAACACATCATCAATGGCTTCAACCAATCTCCATCCCATAGATCCATTCTCACAGCAATTACATTCAACAAACCTATTGACACTGCCCCCAACATACATCCTTATACAAAAAATCTTTCAATCCCCCCTAGAAAAATAACGACAAAAAATGGCTTTTTAATTTTCTCACTAACCGTTTTGCCAAAGGTTCTCCACAAAAACAATCTCTCCCACTCCACTAAATTACAAAACGGCGTCCCACAGGGCGCCATTCTATTTCCATTCCTCTTCAAACTTTTCCCAGCAGACCTGCCCATCCCTACCCACCAATCCACCAAACTTATCACATACGCAGATGATATCAGCCTCATTTCCCAACATCCAGAGTAAATATAGCCACTCATCACACCCAAGAATATTTACAACAATTAGAAACTTTTACTCTCCAACAGAATGACCGCCTCCCCCTTAAATCCCCCATCACCCTTTCTAACCACCGACCGCCACCAATCTTCACTCCACCCATTAGTTTTTCTGAACAATAATCCCCTCCCCTAAGCAAAACCCCAAAAATATTAGGACTTACCTATGATACACACATGACGTTCTCCCCCCAAATCGACCAAAACCTCCTCAACCCAACGAAAACTAAACATCCTCGAACCCTTTTCCCAACATAACTTTCAGCGACAGAAAACACAGCCCTACCACCGAATATAAAACAACTCCTCAGAAACAATATAACTATACTGTTCCCCCCATGGCTCCCATCCCTGCCTCAAAATCTAACTAAAAAAAATTACAAATCACACAAAACCGCCCTTATAGAACTACCACTGGATGCACTAAAACCTAAACCCCATCCAATTTACATGACGAAGACTACATCTCCTATTTCACCACCTGAGATGGCCTGTGGAGTCAATTCTACAGAAAAACCCTAAATCCAACCCACCCATGTCCACCAAATATTCTCCAACCCTCCCGACACAGACTAGAAATCCCCACCCTCCTTACCA
>JABUQX010028652.1:12500-20000 GCA_015478945.1 Trachelipus rathkii | reverse complement strand
GTGTATGAAATTGGGTGAAAGGTGACAGATGTGATTAACGGTACAATCAGTGTTTAAATTAGGCAGATTATTAAACGGATATTTTTATTGGAAAAGTGTATATATATATATATGTGTGTTGTGTGTGTGTGTGTGTGTGTGGTGTGTGCGTGTATGGGTTGTGTGCGGGAAGCACACAGGCCATGTAGGTATGAGAAATTTATAACGCACAAAGGATTGTTAAACTAAAAAGACACACAGACGAAAGGTTAAGTTTATGCAAACTGGAGATCGTAAGGAAAATTATCGAATAGAAATTATGGTGGTTTGATATTATTTATTTTTATTATTATTATTTATTATTATTATTTATTATTATTATTATTATTTACTATTATTATTTATTTATTATATTATTATTATTATTATTATTATTACTTATTATTATTATTATTGGTATATATTATATTATTTAAGTGTCATTTTTATATTTATTAGTGAAATTGTAGGTATGGCTGGTTGCGCGCAAAAGTAAATAGTATGTATTTGCTGTAAATAAGAATATATGCGTCTATTTAATAATGCCGTTTTAGGTATTATTATTATTATTATTATTATTATTATATTATTATTATTATTATTATTATTATTATTATTATTATATTATTATTATTATATTATTATTATTATTATTATTATTATTATTATTATTATTATTATTATTATTATTTAACGGTGTTAGGATAATTTGTTGTTACTAATTTGATTTAGGGAAATGATGATGGTATAATACAAATTTATATTGTCATTTTCAGGGTGCCGGTTGCGGGAGCAACTCCAAAGGACAATCGTGTAGCTAAGTCAGCCCCTTTAGGCTTAAATCAAACAGGAAGTGTGGGAGGCATCGTAACGGTGACGACTGGAGCGTTTGTCTCACCCATCACTAATCTGGAAATAACAAACTTGGATCGTGCTGTTGGGGCTGAGTCGATCAGTAGCATAGCGAGCTATTCCAGGTGCTCGTGAGGAATAAATACTTCCTGTAGAATTGTCAAAGGAATCTCCCGATCAAGAAAACTAACTTTCGGGCAAATTTGGATAAGTTGCTAAGGAGCGTATCGTTCCGTAAATTGCATAAAATTCTGACAATAAATTATATTATGAATATTTTCCGGAAAATTTAATATTGTATATAAATAAAGAATATTTGGATATATATATTTCTAGTAATAGGGTATAATAGGTTATATGTATATTTTTGGTAATAGGGTATAATAGGATTAATATACTATATTGGTAATAGGTACAATAGGATTGACAAAAAAATATAATTGGGTATTTATTTTATTATATCAAAAATTGCATCTCTTGTGTGTTACTTGAATCCTTTTCTTTCTCATTTAGTGTTGTCAGGAATAAGCCTTCTCCAAAGAGAATCCTGGGACCTCGCGTAAAGGCTCTAAATAAATAAAACAAACGAAATCAATTAACGAAAGAACAGAGACGTTAACAAATGGTGGCTCCGTAGACTTTGGAAGAAGGATAATAAAAAAAAAAAGAAAAAAAAAAGAAGGAAAAAAAAGAAGATAATAGCACGGATATAAAATAAATAAAGGAGAAAGAAAAAAAAGGACAACAAGATTTAAGGGATATAAAAAAAATAAAAAGAGGTGTAAGTCGAGGTAACAAAGAGATTATTTATTTTTCTATATATTTTTTTTTTTTTTTTCTTTGTTGCCACATTTGAATTTGATATTTGGAAATATTTTTTTTGCTAACCATATTTCTTTCCCTCGTGTTCTTGTTTCTGTATTTAGGAATAAGTACGAAGCAGAGAGAGAGATTTCTTTTAAAGAAAAAAAAAAAGAAGAAAAGATAAAGGAAGAAGGAAAAGAAGCATAATTTGGTTCATTTTTTTGCTTTGTTTTTTGAAGAAGGAAGGATATAAAATAATTCTGAGTCCATCAAGGAATTGATAATATAAATTGGTTGAGTTTTTCTTTTTTTTAGAGAAAAAAATAATATTGAGTTGAACTTTTTTCTCCTTTTGTGGATATTTTATATATATATATATATAGGGCATATTTTTTTTTGTAGGGTATATATATTTTTCGACTTTGTTTTTTTGTGAGTGGGAAGGAAATGGATAAGACTGGTAAGTCAATTCCCGAAGGGACTGAAGATCCCATACAAGATCAAAGTGCAGTTTGGCATTTAGAAAAATTTCAAGATGTTATAGCTAGGGAAGAAAATCTGGATGTGAGAAAATTGTTGTTAATAATGAAAGGAGTAGTTCAGGTTTTAGAAGCCAGAGCAGGAGATGAAGAGGAACCAAAGAAAGACGTAGTGGAAGTTGCTGTTGTAGATAGTCGTAGAGAGGCTGCCATAGCAGAACAGAAAAATCGGGTTAAAATAGAAGAACAGGCTTATCAAAAATGGAAATTACAACAAGAACAGAGTATTCGGAAGAAGGGAGTGCTGAAAAAGAAGGCAAAGTATTATACTGATGAGGAGAGTGGCTATGATAGGGAAATGAGTGACCCATTTGAGGACGAAACCGACTCTGACAAAACTAAAGGTAAAAAGAAAACTAAGAAGAGGAGAAACAGGAAAAGGAGGACAGACAGGAAGTATACAGTAGAAAATAGTTCAACAGAAGAACATGAATCCGAAGCCGAAAGCGAGCCAGACAAGGGAGGGAAAAAGTGGTTGAAGAAACTTGTAGAACTAGAGGAATCAGGAGTGGAACATCAGAAAGCAGTCAGCAGGATTTTTATTATATTAGCAGGAGAAATGATAGAAGTTATGAAATCATTTAGTAGGGCTAATGTAAAGGCGGTAAAACCCCTAAAGTATGGTAAAGAAAAAGTACAGAAATTTGATGCCTTTCTAGAAGATTTCGAAAGGTATGCAAAGGAACAATTAGGAAAGGATAAGAACCGTTGGGTAGTAGAGCTAAGAAATTTTTTGGAGGGCCCAGTTTTGAGAACGTATTATAGTATTTATAGGGCTAAAATAAATTATAATACCATTATAGCCAGGTTAAAGAGTTGGTGCAAGGAAGAAAAAGAGAGCGAACAAATAGATTTGCAGAAGGAGTTCTGGAGAATGGAGATGAGGAAACACGAAAAGTTAGCAGAATTTGCACTCAGGGTGCAAACCACATATGAAGCAGCTACCAAAGAAGAGGATAGGGACAAGCAAGTGTTAAAAAAACAATTTTTGAATTGCTTGCCAAAAGGAATAGCTAGGAGATTCAAAATAAGAATGGGAGGTGAAAAAGAAAGTGCTAAGGTCCGCTGGAAGGACATATTGAACTGGGCATTGGATGAGGATAAATTGAATGATCATGAGGAGGAGTCGAGGGACGAGGCAATCCCAATATGGGCAACCCTACAAAATGAGGGAGATGAAAGGAAAACGTATGCAGATAAGGTACGATATGGAAAACCAGTGGTGTACCAGCGAGATTCAGGTACAAGAAGAACAAACAGAGGATCATATGAAAATGAGAGGCCAAAGTGTTATTGTTGTAACAAAATAGGACATATGAAACGAGATTGTTGGAGGTTCAGAGGATGGTGCTTAAGATGCGGTAGTGATGAGCATCAGACAAGGGAGTGTGGTCCTCGAAACAACTACAGACAGCAGGAGAGACAGGACACAAGTAGACAAGAGCAGGAGGAAGGAAGACCCTTTGAAAGGAGATGTTTCTTGTGTGAGGAAACAGGTCACTGGAGAGACACTTGTCCCTTAAGAGGAGAGATAGAGGAATTGAAAAAGAAGAGGAATACACAACGAGTTTCGGGAAACGAATCCGCTCCGTCCATACTGCCGGGAACAAGTCGGAGCGATCCACAGAAGCCATAATGAGTTTGTCAGGAGCCAGCCCGGTCAATCAAGGTTGTGTGGTGTTGGACCCAGAAGCCAAAGAATTTGTAAGTGAACAGGCTGAAGATACTACAACCGAGTTACCACAAAGGATACCTAAGATGAGGGATAAAGGGTTGAACCTCCTAATTTGTGCTTCTTCAATCAGGCAATATTGAGCACCACTGTCTATTATAGCATTCATATTAATATTATTCAATTTTATCATAAATCTCAACAATGGTGTTATATTAAGACCTTGCCTACCTTGATCTTGGCTTCTTCCTTCTGCGTGGTACACTCCTGTCGTTGTGTTTGTTATGCCCAACCCTTTATCCCTCATCTTAGGTATCCTTTGTGGTAACTCGGTTGTAGTATCTTCAGCCTGTTCACTTACAAATTCTTTGGCTTCTGGGTCCAACACCACACAACCTTGATTGACCGGGCTGGCTCCTGACAAACTCATTATGGCTTCTGTGGATCGCTCCGACTTGTTCCCGGCAGTATGGACGGAGCAGATTCGTTTCCCGAAACTCGTTGTGTATTCCTCTTCTTTTTCCATTCCTCTATCTCTCCTCTTAAGGGACAAGTGTCTCTCCAGTGACCTGTTTCCTCACACAAGAAACATCTCCTTTCAAAGGGTCTTCCTTCCTCCTGCTCTTGTCTACTTGTGTCCTGTCTCTCCTGCTGTCTGTAGTTGTTTCGAGGACCACACTCCCTTGTCTGATGCTCATCACTACCGCATCTTAAGCACCATCCTCTGAACCTCCAACAATCTCGTTTCATATGTCCTATTTTGTTACAACAATAACACTTTGGCCTCTCATTTTCATATGATCCTCTGTTTGTTCTTCTTGTACCTAAATCTCGCTGGTACACCACTGGTTTACCGTATCGCACCTTATCTGCATACGTTTTCCTTTCATCTCCCTCATTTTGTAGGGTTGCCCATATTGGGATTGCCTCGTCCCTCGACTCCTCCTCATGATCATTCAATTTATCCTCATCCAATGCCCAGTTCAATATGTCCTTCCAGCGGACCTTAGCACTTTCTTTTTCACCTCCCATTCTTATTTTGAATCTCCTAGCTATTCCTTTTGGCAAGCAATTCAAAAATTGTTTTTTTAACACTTGCTTGTCCCTATCCTCTTCTTTGGTAGCTGCTTCATATGTGGTTTGCACCCTGAGTGCAAATTCTGCTAACTTTTCGTGTTTCCTCATCTCCATTCTCCAGAACTCCTTCTGCAAATCTATTTGTTCGCTCTCTTTTTCTTCCTTGCACCAACTCTTTAACCTGGCTATAATGGTATTATAATTTATTTTAGCCCTATAAATACTATAATACGTTCTCAAAACTGGGCCCTCCAAAAAATTTCTTAGCTCTACTACCCAACGGTTCTTATCTTTTCCTAATTGTTCCTTTGCATACCTTTCGAAATCTTCTAGAAAGGCATCAAATTTCTGTACTTTTTCTTTACCATACTTTAGGGGTTTTACCGCCTTTACATTTGCCCTACTAAATGATTTCATAACTTCTATCATTTCTCCTGCTAATATAATAAAAATCCTGCTGACTGCTTTCTGATGTTCCACTCCTGATTCCTCTAGTTCTACAAGTTTCTTCAACCACTTTTTTCCTCCCTTGTCTGGCTCGCTTTCGGCTTCGGATTCATGTTCTTCTGTTGAACTATTTTCTACTGTATACTTCCTGTCTGTCCTCCTTTTCCTGTTTCTCCTCTTCTTAGTTTTCTTTTTACCTTTAGTTTTGTCAGAGTCGGTTTCGTCCTCAAATGGGTCACTCATTTCCCTATCATAGCCACTCTCCTCATCAGTATAATACTTTGCCTTCTTTTTCAGCACTCCCTTCTTCCGAATACTCTGTTCTTGTTGTAATTTCCATTTTTGATAAGCCTGTTCTTCTATTTTAACCCGATTTTTCTGTTCTGCTATGGCAGCCTCTCTACGACTATCTACAACAGCAACTTCCACTACGTCTTTCTTTGGTTCCTCTTCATCTCCTGCTCTGGCTTCTAAAACCTGAACTACTCCTTTCATTATTAACAACAATTTTCTCACATCCAGATTTTCTTCCCTAGCTATAACATCTTGAAATTTTTCTAAATGCCAAACTGCACTTTGATCTTGTATGGGATCTTCAGTCCCTTCGGGAATTGACTTACCAGTCTTATCCATTTCCCTTCCCCACTCATAAAAAAAACAAAGTCGAAAAATATATATACCCTACAAAAAAAATATGCCCTATATATATATATATATATATATATATATAAAATATCCACAAAAGGAGAAAAAAGTTTAACTCAATATTATTTTTTTCTCTAAAAAAAAAGAAAAACTCAACCAATTTATATTATCAATTCCTTGATGGACTCAGAATTATTTTATATCCTTCCTTCTTCAAAAAACAAAGCAAAAAAATGAACCAAATTATGCTTTTTCCTTCTTCCTTTATCTTTTCTTCTTTTTTTTTTCTTAAAAAAAATTTATACCCAGTGCTTCGTACTTATTCCTAAATACAGAAACAAGAACACGAGGGAAAGAAATATGGTTAGCAAAAAAAATATTTCCAAATATCAAATTCAAATGTGGCAAACAAAGAAAAAAAAAAAAAATAACAGAAAATTAAATAATTTCTTTGTTACCTCGACTTACACCTCTTTTATTTTTATATCCCTTAAATCTTTGTTGTCCTTTTTTCTTTCTCCTTTATTTATTTTATATCCGTGCTATTATCTTCTTTTTTTTTCTTCTCTTTTTTTTTTTTTTTTTTTTTTTTTCTTTTTCTAATTTTTCTTAGCCCCCCTTTTAACGTCTCTGTGCTTTCGTTAATTGATTTCGTTTGTTTTATTTATTTAGAGCCTTTACGCGAGGTCCCAGGATTCTCTTTGGAGAAGGCTTATTCCTGACAACACTAAATGAGAAAGAAAAGGATTCAAGTAACACAAAAGAGATGCAATTTTTGATATAATAAAATAAATACCCAATTATATTTTTTTTTGTCAATCCTATTGTACCTATTACCAATATAGTATATTAATCCTATTATACCCTATTACCAAAAATATACATATAACCTATTATACCCTATTACTAGAAATATATATATCCAAATATTCTTTATTTATATACAATATTAAATTTTCCGGAAAATATTCATAATATAATTTATTGTCAGAATTTTATGCAATTTACGGAACGATACGCTCCTTAGCAACTTATCCAAATTTGCCCGAAAGTTAGTTTTCTTGATCGGGGAATTCCTTTGACAATCCTACAGGAAGTATTTATTCCTCACGAGCACCTGGAATAGCTCGCTATGCTAATGATCGACTCAGCCCCAACAGCACGATCCAAATTTGTTATTTCCAGATGAGTGATGGGTGAGACAAACGCTCCAGTCGTCACCGTTACGATGCCTCCCACACTTCCTGTTTGATTTAAGCCTAAAGGGGCTAACTTAGCTACACGATTGTCCTTTGGATTTGGTCCCGAAATCAGCACCCTGAAAATGACAATATAAATTTGTATTATACCATCATCATTTCCCTAAATCGAATTAGTAACAACAAATTATCCTAACACCGTTAATAATAATAATAATAATAATAATAATAATAATAATAATAATAA
>JABUQX010028652.1:0-2500 GCA_015478945.1 Trachelipus rathkii | reverse complement strand
TTAATAATTTTTGACCTTTTTCTCTGCTCGAAGACTCAAATTATATTTTGCTGGTTTTTCTTTAAATATATAATATATATATATATATATATATATATAATATATATATAAATAATATATTATATATATATATATATATATATATATATATATATAATAAAATATATATATTATATATATATTATATATATATATATATATAATATATATATATATATATATATATATAATATATATATATATATATATATATATATAGTATATATATATATATATTATTATTATATATATATATTATATATAATTATATATATATATATATATATATGAATATATATACTTATACTTACTTACTACTTCTTCCCTCGCCCACCCAGATGGAGGGCACACCACTTCCAGAGCGGCCAGCCCCGCTCTTTGAAGACGTTCAACAGGTTGAGAAGGGAAGATATAGAAAGAATCGCACGGGGATGGTTTGCGTAGTAGCGAGCACCCAGAAGAGGATGCGTGCACCATGCTGTACCTGGAAATGTGGACATCTGAGTGCAGGTGGGGGAGTAAGAGTGAGACATTGTTTAGTTAAATCGGATGTAATTAATTGTAGAGAGTAATTGGAGGGGGTGACCTTGCATCTGCTCCCTGTGCGAGTCAGATTTTGCCTCGTCTGGATTAGGTTCTTCTATGGGGTAAATTGGGTGGGGAGGGTAGTTTAGTAATGTATTATTGGGGTTGTTTTATGTTAGCGTGTTAGTATGTGTGATGGATATTGTGTAAACCATACCTATGGGAGGGGATGGGAAGGAGGGGAGGAGGGAATAATGTTGTAGATGTCATTATAAAATTTAGCTGGTGAGGAGGATGGGGATTTTAGTCTGTCTGTCGCGGAGCGGTTGGAGAATATTTGGTGACATGGGTGGGTTGGATTTAGGTTTTCTTGGTAGAATTGGACTCACACCTTCTCCAGGTGGTGGAAATTAGGAAGGATGTAATGTCTCGTCATGTAAATTGGATGGGTTAGTTGTTAGTGCATCCATGGTAGTTCTTAAGGCGGGGTTTTGTGTGATTTGAATTTTTTTATGTTTAGAATTTTGACCAGGATGGGAGCCATTGCGGGGGAAGTATAGTTGGATATTTGTTCTGAGAGTTGTTATAATCGGTGGTAAGTGGTGTGGTGTTGCCTGTCGCTGAAAAGTATAGTTGGGAAAGGTTCGGAGAGATGTTTAGTTTTCTTGGGTTGATGGAGGTTGATTGTCGATGTTGGGGGGAGAACGTCAGTGTATCATAGGTAAGTCCTAATATTTTTGGGGTTTTGCTTAGGGAGGGATTATTGTTCAGAAAAACAATTGGCGTGGAGTAAGATTCGGTGGCCGTCGCGTGGTTATGAGGTGATGGAGGATTGGAGGCGGAGGCGGGTCATTCTGTTGAGAGTAACCAATTTCTAATTGTTGTAAATATTCTTGGGTGTGATGAGTGGCTATATTTACATTGGATGTTGGGAAATGAGGCTGATTCATCTGCGTATGTGATAGTTTGGTGACTTGGTGGGTAGGATGGCAGGTCTGCTGGGAAAAGTATTGAGAGGAATGAAATAGAATGGCGCCTGTGGGACGGGGCCGTATTTTAATTTAGTGGAGTGGGAGAAGATTGTTTTTTGTTGGAGAACCTTGCATAACGGTATTGAGGAAATTTGAAAGCCATTTTTGTCGTATATTTCTAAGAGGGATGGAAGAATTTTTTGAATAGAGATTGAATGTAAGGCAGGCAGTGGAATCAAGCTTTGTTAGATGTAACCAATTGCTGTAGAAATTGGATTCCTATGGGATGAGATTTTTTAAGCCATAATGAAATGATGTGTTGTTACCGGGATTTAAGGCTTAGTTTGTGGAGTGGTTGCTTTTAAAGCCATGTTGGAAATCTGGGAGGTGATGAGGATGGGAGATTTTGTTTAATATTAGTTTCTCCAAGCAGTTTACTGATGGATGAGAGGGAGGGAAATTGGGGTAAGAGGTTGGGGATTGGGGTCTTTTTCTTGTTTAGTTTAGGAGTATGAAAGCTTGTTTCCAGACTGAGGGTATAGAGTTAAGTTGCCCGGATTTGTTGAAGATTTCTGTGATAAGGAGAAGTGCCTTTTCACCGAGGTGCTTTAGATGTAGGTTAGAGATTGAGTCTGGTACTGTTGCCGGTGAATTTTTGAGAGTTTTGATGGTTTCTGATATCCTTTCTGTTGTAAAAGGGGGTGGGGGTTGTGGTCTGAGGGAAGTTTTCTCGAGCCTACGTTTTATTTTTACCTTTATCTGGTGGCGTGAGTTGTTTGCGGAAATGTTAGCATAATGTTTTTACGGCGAATCTGATTGTAGTTTTGGAGAAGGAAAAGGGATATCAGAGATAATGAAGGGATTCGTTGTGAAGGAGGCGGGGTTGTTTCGAGCTGTTATTAGAATTTTATGCATGAAATTGCCCAGTTTTATCTTATTTACCAATGCGTGAGATGTATGGATTG
>JABUQX010028651.1:107500-112500 GCA_015478945.1 Trachelipus rathkii | reverse complement strand
GTGGAAGTTTGATAAAAACCTGTGGGAAGGCGTTGGGTTAGATTGGTTATTAGAGTGGTAGTAGAGTGCTTTTGACCAAAATCATGTTGTGAGTCTGATAGAGGGAAAAGGGGGAAAATTCTAAGGAAGATTAATTTTTCAAATCTTTTTGATATTGCATAAATTAATAATATAATATATTATTAGTATATATATATATATATATATATATATATATATATAGTATAGATGCGTAATATATATAGGATCTATATATATTAATATATATATAAATATTATTCATATATATATATATATTATAGTATATATATATTAATATATATATATATAGTATATATTATTATATATATATATATATAATATATATAAGGTAGAGCGTTGGTTTGCCATGCGACCTTAAATGTTTGTATTAGAGCTGTGATAGGATTTATTCCTAGGTGTTTGAGGTGAATATTGTATATAGTCGGGTCCTACTGCTTGTGAGTTTTTTATACTAAGGGAGTGAATGGTTTTTTTCTGGTTTGTTTTCAACCTTTTAAACCGTTTAATTATGTGCATTTTAGTGAGATTTGCGGGTTTGTGACTTATTTTTTGAATAGTGTGACATAAGAACGTGGCATTATTTTCTTGGAATAAGAATTATGTTGTTTTATTTAAAGATGGCTTCGTGGGTTGATGGTGGTGGAGTGTGTGAAATGTGAAGAATCTTTATTATTGTATGGAAAAATTTTGTAGTGTTAGTCTCGTGGTTTAGTGTTTGGGTATACTGAAACAAATTCTTTTCAGGGTTTAGTTGATCAGATTGTTTATTCTGCTGTTGAGGTTTATGATTTGGTTTAATAGTTCCTGATGTTGTTGACTATTTTGGCTGAGGGGGTTTCTTTTTTGGTGAGGGTGTCGATTTTTGGTGAAAAATTGGGGTTGAATTGTTTTTGGTGGTCATATGGGATGAATTGTTTAGATGCCTTTAGAATTATTTTATTGAAGTGTTGTATTGCTTTGCTGAGAGAGGTTAAATCATCTATCTGAAAGGAGTGGAACACTAGTTCTATGAGGTCTGTATAAGCTCTCCAATTTGCTTTCCTGTAGTTGTATATGTGTTTTTTAAAAGATGTGTATGTGGAGTGTTTATGTTGAATTGTGATTAGTATTAGCATGTGATCTGAGGAGAGAGCATGAAAAGTTTGCAAGGTTGTGGTGACTTAAATTTCGAAGGAGCAGATGGAGTTGTCAGGGGATGTGGGTTTCT
This sequence comes from Trachelipus rathkii, assembly GCA_015478945.1. NCBI lineage: Eukaryota > Metazoa > Arthropoda > Malacostraca > Isopoda > Trachelipodidae > Trachelipus > Trachelipus rathkii. The sequence continues at coordinate 111,251 of JABUQX010028651.1, read as the reverse complement.
GATTATGTTGTAAAGGTCGGCGAGTAGTTTAATTTTGGCTGTTGAGGATACCGAGTGAATGTAAGTTCTCTTTAAGTACATCACCTTTTGATGTGTATGAAAGTGTTAAGCCATTCGGATTGATGTGCATTGAAGTTCCTGGCTAATATTAAGTTGTTATACTGTGCTAAGGAAAGGGGAAGGGTCAGGAACATAACCTTGAGGGCAGTGCTGGGATGTAGATGGAGGGATATAAATATTAACTAGATTGTATGTATTTTTTTTGTTGACTTGTATTTTTATTGATTGTCAAGTGAAAATTTGGTCATTGTTCATGAGGAGTTGTGATTTGTACTGTTTCGGAATTGGATATTTTTATGAATAAGTGTGATAAGGCTAAATGATTGGGTGGAATCGTGTCTTGCCTTAGGGTTGTATAGTTAGGAAATTCAGGCAGATAAATGTTTTGGGAGAGGTTGAATTCCTGAATAAGTGCTATATGTATGTTGTAATTTGTTAGGGTTTGATGCAGTTCTTTAGGTTTATTTTCAATACCGTTGATATTTAATTGAACTAGGTGGATTTTTTAGCTATGGGATGGGGGATATGAGTTTTTGGGATGGGGTGGGTTTTTGAGATTGGGGATATGAATTTTTGGGATGGGTGATATGGATTTCTGCGTGCGAGTCTCCGAATAAGTAACAGGACCATGCTGAAGGATATTAATTAGGCGTTTGAAGGTTGGTGCATTTCCAATGATACCACAGTTGGCAGGAGTCGCACAATACTAAGGTTTGTTCTCGATAGCAATTGGGGCAGATATATGCTTTTGAATCGGTATTTAATTCAATATCTTCTGCTAATAGGAGGAGTTATGAGAGTACACAGGATTTACGCACCCCAAGTTCAAAAACATAGAGAAATGGTGCAAGCGGAAATCTCTGATTCCAGACGATGCTTGGGTAACGATCTCGAGAATCGCGCCTCCCGCAGGAAGTTAGGAGAAGTGTATCTGTTTGAAGATCCTTCGAGTGTTGCCCTCAGACATGCCAGCAACGTCGCGACCTATATATATATATATATATATATATTAGTATACATATTTATATATATAATATAAGTATATAGTATATAAATATTATATATATATATATATATATATATATATATAATAAATTTTATTGCAATTGCTTTTATATAAGTTAAATCAAAGAATAATGATCAACGTTTTCAAAAGAAATACTGGATGAGCTCTTAGATTTACTTAGAAATTATTATTAACGATTTATAATTATAATCTGCAAGCAGATCAACCATTTCTGTTAGGAAAGGAGAACTTCATATGTAACTAATGAAGTACATCTTATGTAACAATAAGTCAGCGCAACAATGTTATATATATATATATATATATATACTAGAGTATATATATATATATATTATTATAATATATATAGTTTAATATATATATATATATTATATACATATTATATAACATATATACATATATATACATACATATATTACATATACATATATATATATATATATATATATATATATATACTATATATATATATATATATATATTATAATATATATACATATATATATAATATATATATATATATATATATATATAATATATGATCAGAGTAATTACGGTTCCTATTGAACTTTGTTCTTGTAAGGAAGGAAATGTGCTGCAAGGCCAGTGTAATCATATAATAATAATAATAATAATAATAATAATAATAATAATAATAATAATAATAATAATAATAATAATAATAATATACTATAATAATAATAATAATAATAATAATAATAATAATAATAATAATAATAATAATAATAATAATAATAATAATAATAATAATAATAATAATAATAATAATAATTATAATTATTATTATTATTATTATTATTATTATTATTATTATTATTATTATTATTATTATTATTATTATTATTATTATTATTATTATTATTATTATTACAGAAGCTTTAAAGTGGTTCAAAATTTTATAAAAAAAAAACTGGAATATATGTTTTCGTCCTAATTTTCTTATTTTTCTCTTACTTTATTTATTTACTTTTTCTTAATGTGTCTCTTAATCAATTTCTGTCGGTTTGTTTGTTCTTTAGTCTGTTTGTCTTTTGTTGTTTCTCACTCTCATATTTCTAAACATTTTCCATTCTCACTTTAACTCTTTCAATATTTGCTCTTCTCTTCTCTTCTATTCCCAAACTTTTTCTATTTTTCTTTTATGTCTATCTCGACATTTCCCTCCACCTCATTTCCTCTCTCCTACATTCACGCAAGCACACACACACACACACACACACACAAACACACACATATACATACAAACATACACACACACACATTTTCCCTCTAATACTTTTATCTATGCATTCAAAGTAATTACAATTTCTTAGTTTTAAGGTGTAATAACAGTTAAATTAATAAACGCTTATAATGAGGACCAATTTATGATTACTATCTCTTTATTATTAAAACCTTTAACACAATAGGAGGATACCATTAAAAATTTAAATGAATCCAAAATTAAATTTAATGAATTGTTATTAGAGAGCATTAAATGAATAAACTTGGCAATAGATTTAGATTAGTAATTAAAAAAGTTAATTTAGTAATATTCAAAATCTTGGGAAAAAACCGAGATTTTAATAGGAGGAACCATTATAAAAACATGAAAGGAATAGAAAGGTAAAAAAAAAAAATGTAGAAAAAAGTTGTAAGGATTAAGGATAAAACGTGTTAAGCGTTTAAGGACGAAATGTTGGAGAGAGATTTGTCTCAATGTTCCATTTAGACGTAAAAGACACTCACGGATCAGATGACTCCGACTTTCTTTTTATAAAAATAATTACATTTGTCTATTCACATTTTATGAAATAACTTGCTGAGTATCACACCTGTAGCCATATAAACTTTAAAGCTAATGTTTACTTAATAATAAAAATAATAATAATAATAATAATAATAATAATAATAATAATAATAATAATAATAATAATAATAATAATAATAATAATAATAATAAAATATAATCTATCATGTAAATAATAATAATAATAATAATATATAATAATAATAATAATAATAAATAATAATAATAATAATATAATAATAATAATAATAATAATAATAATAATAATGATGATGATGATGATGATGATGATGATGATGATGATGATGATGATGATGATGATGATGATGATGATGATGATGATGATGATGATGATGATGATGTGATGATGGATGATGAATGATATGATGATGTGATTGATGTGAATGATGAGATGATTGAGAATGAATGATAGATGATGATGATGATGATGATGATGAATGAATGCTGATGATGATGATGGATGATGATGAAAAGGAGATGGATGATGATGATGATTGATGATGATGATGATGAGATGATGATGATGAATGAGAGATGATGAGATGAATGATGATGAGAATGATATGATTGATGATGATGAATGATGATGATGATGATGATGATGATGCTGATGATGATGCTGATATGATGATGATGATGATATGATGATGATGATGGATGAGAGAGTGATGATGATGACTGATGAATGACTGATGATGATCGCATGATGATGAATGATGAGGAATGCATGATGGATGATGATGATGATGATGATGATGATTGAATGAATGATGATGATGATGATGATTGATGCGATGATGAGATGATGAGATGATGAATGATGATGATGGATG
>JABUQX010028651.1:90000-100000 GCA_015478945.1 Trachelipus rathkii | reverse complement strand
TTATTATTATTATTATTATTATTATTATTATTATTATTATTTTAGAAATTGTATTTCATTAAATATTGTATTATACTAGAACTAGATATTATAACTATGTTAAACTTATCATAAACTATTTTTTCTGTCTGAATAAAATTTATGAAATTGAAATATTATTATTATTATTATTATTATTATTATTATTATTATTATTATTATTATTATTATTATTATTATTATTATTATTATTATTATTATTATTATTATCTCATAAGTGCTAAAAAATTAATTCATCATTTTGACACTTTAAGTAAAAATAATCTTTCTGTATCTCTTCATTTGCAGAAGGAAATATTCTTCTATTTTTGAAATATTTTAAATGAAAATACGTATTATATATGTATAAAATAAAGCTTAATATAGTTTACCTAAAATTAGAATAGTAGAATCAGATAAATCTCTCACTGCTCGTAATATAAATACACCATATATATATATATATATATATATATATATATATATATATATATATATATATATATATATATATATATATATATATATATATATATATATATATATATATATTCTGGTTTATATTGAATTAAATCACTGGAAGTGCAAATAGAGTGCTTCCACGCTTAATCCCTCCAAATTGCAGTTTGAATGAGTTAAACAAGCTTTATTACGCTACAGCGAGAATAGTTGAAAGCAGAAACAGTGGGAGTGGAAGTTATTAAATATGGAAAACTCGACAAAATGAAAGAATGAAGAACAGGATGTTGCTTGCCTAGGGAATTCAAACTTACGAATGAGATATACATTCCTCGAAAAGAAATTGGAATGCTAACGATGCAACAGAAAGGAGAAATAATTGTAAAAACAACAAAGAGAAAATCTCAAAAATTCAGTTAATTGTGAAAGAATTAGAAACGGAGACAAATTAACACATATCTTCCCGAGAAGAATATTAACTTAAACAGCAAAGGGAAAGATTGAAAGGTTACGAAATGCGTGAGAGAGAACATAAAGATAATAAACTGTTCAAGCAAGGTCAAGGTAAATTTTATAGATCGTTTTGAATTGTTAAGGTATTAGTTAAAGATAATCTCAGGTAGAGGATATAGAAAAGTTGTGGAAAAGATACATAAGAAATTAGTGTCTCAATGTAGGGGCTCACTGATTAGGAGTGATTAGGAATAGCCCATATATAACATCTATAAGAGACAGTGGCGTATCCAGGGGGGGGGCCAGGGGGGGGCCATGGCCCCCCCCGAAATTTTCTAGACACTAAAAAATTTTAAGTATCATATCTGTTAATAATATAAAGTGCAGAGGTTAAATTAATTTTATATAATTCGTCGCTGTCAGGAACAAATCTCGTAAGTAATTTAGTTAAAACTAAACTTGAGCCATCAGAGAAAATGGCAACAGTTAGAATTCAAGCAGATTTTTGAAAGATGTGTAAGCGTATCAGAGCCTGGGTATTGAAATTGCTGTAGCCAAGGAATAACAAGTTCAAAAATACGACCAACATTTCCTACTTCCAACCCACCAACTTATTATTGTACATCCATTTTTATACCATTTTTGGATGATTTAATATCAGCATTAGGAGTTAAGAGAGATGTTTTTAAATCATAAAGAATTTTCTGTCCTCGCAATTTGTCACCTACCGAACTGGTGTATCGTGTCAATATGAGAAGATAAAGATGTGGTAACATTTTACAAGAAGATCTTTTAGTAAATAGCAGACTGGGATTTGTGGAAGTTGGAATAGCATCATCAGCACAGATCGTCCAAAAACAGCAATAGACGGACTAGTTTCCTGTTCGCAGCACAATTTCCAAATATTTAACAATCTTGTTGCAATACTGGCAATTTTACCAGTGTCTACGGCTTCAGTAGAAAGAAGCTTTCAACATTAAGACTTCTGAAAGCTTCCTTGAGAAATACTATTGGAGATAAAAGACTTACTGGACTTGCCTCCTCTACATACATCGAAATATTGACATAAAAACTGAAGATGTTATCTCGGATTTTGCTCACTCTCATGCCCGGCGATTAAAGTAACAATTTAGGGAAGATGATTTTAGTAATTTATATAATTACTCCCAGTTTTTTTAGATAATTTAATATTTGGGTTCCTTCCATCTTTATAATATAGATATATATAATATATATAGATAATATAAATAATTATATATTTATATATATATATATATATATATATATATATATATATATATATAATATATATATATATTTATATATATATATATATAAGAAACGATTTTTGTCTGGCCCCCCCCGAAAAAAAATTCTGGATACGCCACTGATAAGAGATATAGAGTTACAGAAAATTTGAGATCTATCACTTGATCTAGAAGACTGGTAATTGAAGTTCTAGGGATGGACAAGGTTCAAAATATTTGTCTATTGAAACTCACTTCCTTAGTAAAACCTCTAAAGGAATGTTTAAATATCAAAAGGGATGGAAGGTTTGGCATCCTACAATGGTTTTTTTCCATTAGGTGAAGAAACAAAAGATCTTTGTAAGTATAGACCAATAACTTACTTTTCTATAATATAAAAAGTGCTATCGGGATTGCTAATTTAAAGATTATACAGACACGGAGAAGGTAGTAGTAATAATTATTAGTGAAGAGCATAAAAGGTATTGTAGGCCTTACTTTTGGTACAGAAGATTTTATTTTTATTTTTTCAGTCATTGATAAAATAAAATAGTGAGAAAATAGTTGGAGAGAGCAAAATATTCTATGTATGACGTGGATTGATTATCAAAAGGCTTATGTTTGCGTATCACATTTATGACTAAAGCAAATATTGACAAGCTATGAAGTTGAAGGGAAGATCAAGAGGTTCCTGATGGATATGATACATACGTGGAAAATCAATTTAAAGCTCCCTTATAAAATTGAAAAGAGGAATATTCCATGGAAATTGCATATTTCTCTTTTGTTTTTATTGACTCTTAATTCCTTGAGTGCCCTAATTAACAACTTAAAAAATGAGTATCGATTCAATATAAAACTGAGAAGAAAGAAAAATGATTTTTCCACTTTTTTCTCAGAATGATTTAAAGCTTTGTGCTCCAAATAAATATGAAGCAGAAAGGCAAGTAAAGGTAGCTAGTAATATTTCAAAAGGTATTAAAATGGATTTGGAGTTAGAAAGTTAGCATCCATAGTTAAAAACAAAGATAGAAACACACATTCATAACCCATCATGGTAAGGAACCTTGTAAATTAAAGAGTTGAAACAGGAAGGAGCTTACAAATACCTAGTAATAAAGAGAAAGCTAAAAGAAGTTAACTTTAAAATTAAAGAAGATTATAAAAACTGAATTAATACATGAAATAAAGAAAATTAGGATATTGGTAATACAGTTTCGGAATTAATGACTGTACCAACTTGAAATAAATACCATGCAGACAACAACAATAAGGAAACTCTTTCACTCACGCAAAATAATTTACAAGAACCACCTCAAAGGTCGAATTCGGATCCCACGATATTGTAGAGGCATAGGAATAATATATATTTATATTACAGGTATTGCAAAGAAATTTTTATTGCTACACATAAATCACTAATTTACTTTTCACGAACTGCGTGCATCGAAGAATTTGGTTTAAAGAGCATTTAAAGAGTCCGATAACTCTGATCGCCGATTAAGCTATTGTTTGATATAGGATAACAATCTTTCATTTACAATACTCAATAATAAAAAAACAAATCAATTATATTAATGTACTTAAACTTACGATTTTCAGTTTTATTAAGCTATAGTTTTAATAAAATCTTACTAAATACTAATAGATAATATTGTAACTTATATTACAAACATAATAATAATTAAAATGAAGATAATAAATAAGTGAAATAATAATAATAATAATAGAATGTGAAGGTAAATAATAATGGAATAATAATTTATGAGAATTTTAATAATAATAAGAGACGAAAGTAGAAATAATAATAATATAAAATAGATAATGATAATGATAAGTAATTGAGAGATAAATAATAATAGTAAAGAATGAATATGTTAACATTAATAATAATCGTTACACTATTCTATTTATTAATTATTGTGGTGATGATGATAATAATTACTAAGCTCAATAATTAGTTATAGACATGGAAGTTATTTTTCAAAAACTGCTTTGATAGATAAGTACTGAAATGGAGATCAATTAACAAGTTTGTTTAAAAGGTATCCATCCCTTTCATATAGCATCTATATACATCAATAAAACGAAGAGAGAGATGTCGCCGTATTAATAAGACATAATAATAATTAATTATTTATATAATATAATAAATATATAATAATAATAATATAAATAATTAATGAATAAATATAATTAATAATAATAATAATAATCATATTTCATATAATTACTGAAATAATAGTAATATAATAATTTAGAATGAATAAATCATAAGTTCCACATAATAATGAGCTAGAATGAATCGATTGTAACAAAGCACACAATTTAAATAACTAAATAAAAATAGATAATAATAATAATAATATATAAGTAATATTAAATAAATAAAAAATTATTATGAATTAATTATAGCAATATATAACAAATATTAAATCAATATATATTATATAATAAATAAACTATTATAATTATCCATAATATTGCAATAATAATTTAATGCATAGCAACAGAAGACGAATGCAATTTAATAAAAACTTTAAAATATTAAGTAAATATTTATAGGTTTAATAATATTAATACCAATAATATTAATCCTAATCTACCTAATAATCCTAGGCATTAACGTAACCTACCTTAATTTGATACATGGAAGTGAAGGTGATTATATCACATAAAATAATAAAATAATTTAATAATAAATAAATAAAGTCAATAATATAAATATAATCAAACTATGCAACACTAAATCAAATTTGCTGAAATCTAAATCAATAATATCAAATAACTACACAAAACATACCACACAACCAATACCAATAAGATTTGCATAATCCAAATGGATAATATCAAATAAATAACAGAATTAACTAATAATTATAATTAATATTATAATAAATAATAATATAATAATAATAATAATTAAGTTTACAATTAATGAATAATAAATAATTATAAATAATAATTTAAGCAAATAATAATACAAATAATATATTAGGAAATAACAAATACATATTTGTCTTAAAATATAATATCTTCTTACAATATATTTTCTTCAATAAATTCTAAAACTACTTACCCTAATAACATTTTCATTAATTTTTTATTCAGGACATCTTGGAATAACACAAACAATAATGCCTTCTGATGAAATGATATAACCAATAGACTATCGTAGGCTAAAGAGATTAATATATTAAATAAAGAGATGCAATCCAATCTAAAAATTTGCAACAGAAGCAATTTACTCTCAATGCAAAATTATTACAAATTTTACAAAATTATAAACAATAACATAAAAGTATAATTTAAAATATAGCACGAAAAATAAATGCTGAATGTGTAAATATATTTCATAATCGATTGCTGTTACCTTTTTTCTTTTTTACTTCTTAATGTATAAATAAATATAAATTTAGTGAAATAACCTAACATTTCAATATTTATAAATGTAATAGATGAGTTTATTTAAGTATTCGCAAATGTAAAATTTTGGTTTTCCTAGAACGCTATATCTGTTGATTAAGAAGGTAGACACACAATCTTAACAGCGCCTACACGATCCGAAATAAAAAAAAAAAAAAAAAAAAAAAAGAAAATATCATAAATATTAGTAAACAAGAAAAAACTAATAAAAACACAAAAGAAATAACAATGAGCAAAATGTTTATAAATAAAGTAGTAAAAAACTCATGATAATGAAGAGCAAATTTACAAAAGTTTTAATTATAATCAAAATTTTAAGTAATTCTATTTCGAGTTATGACTGCAGACTTAACCACTATTCTTCCATGCACTCCACACCATTTCTCATCCTTTTGGCAGACTGTGCATTTTTCATGCAAACCCCTTTGCCAAGTTGATTGACCAATTCCTTACACTTTTCATTCCGATTCGCGCATCAAATTGACAAGCTTCAGCAGCGATCTATAAGAGTCACTAAACACGCTATTTCGACACCGTTTACGTCACTGTCGGATACTTGATTCTGTTTTCCTTACTTCTAACTCTTAGCCGCAGACCTACACCCTTCCGACCCCGTACACACAAACAGCACACACACCACACCACCACTATTATCTCCCTATTATATATACTATATATATATATCATATATATACTATATATATCATAATAATCAATATACATTATATACTATATATCTATATCTATATATACTATACTATCTCATATATATATATTATATATCATATCCATCCACCATTCCGCTCCCCAAGACTCGCTCGGGGCATAAGCCGTGCGCTGACCACTGCACTGGAAAAACACAACCACTAGTACAACATCACCTATGTGGTGTATCTTACGTAGCGATATTTCGGTAGAAAGCCGGGACCTCAGCCCAACAGTTAACCCGCTGCCTTTCGTATAACAGGCGTTATTTCTTCGTGACTAGATAGCCCTCTTATCGTAGTCGGATATGTGTCGTGGAATACATCACCTCTACCACTTGCAGAGTGGAATTCTAGCGCCTACACAGTCCACATCTCCTCAGGGATCATCTGAATCAACCAGTCAGGATGGTTACATCACGGACACTAAGCAAGAAGACAAACTTTGAGTTGGTTACTGATAAATAACTTCTAAATAACGTGTATTGGTTTCATATAATTATATTCCCTTTTAATATGTTTCTTTAAAATGATTTATACACATCTATGATTCCTACTTTTACATTATTGATATAACCAACCACTATCGTACTCTGTTAATAGAAGTATGGATGTTTTCTTAGTAATTCATTTTCATTTAAGGATTACGGCCAACTTAAATTAATGGTTTTTTTCAGCTATAATTTTTTAATACTAAATATTCAAGGATAAAATCCATTTTAAATATAAACCCACAAATTTATTCTTTATATTAATTCTTAATTCATGAGCTACATTCACTCCTCTTATTGTGCGTCTATCTGGTAACCTAAGTTTTTTATATATATAGAGAATATCTTATATAGCGTCGATGTATCGAGCGGTTGGTTGTATGTGAGTCGACTGAATCTACATTAAAACTCCTTTATCGGGCTCATTTTAACGCTCAAAATATCTCTTAGCAGATTAAAACCATGATACATCGCTGGAATTATTTTCATCTCTACAGCTCTAAAAAGAATAATATAAATATATGTTTAAGGTTCATTATTCCTTCTATTAAGTTAAATTTAATTTGTCGCTATTATGGATCTCATATGAATTGCTCAATAAAAATTAATTGAACGCTGTTAATGATCATGAAACAAAGTCCCACACCGCTCACCACCACGTTATCTCTACTCGCGTAAGACATCAAGAGCGCCGACTTAAGAGATATTATGTGACTTACGTATTGGAGAATTTTGATTATCTCTGAATTTCCAAGAGTATAAAAGTAAGTATAAGCTCCAATGTTTGCGAAAGATTAAAGTAAACTTTGTTTCTTTTTTCCAATGAGAGAATCCAATTGACTCCATTTTTTATTAGCAATCCAATAGTTTGTTGTGTAGATCAAAGCGCTTATATGTAATGTGCACGAGGTGATTCCCGGGGATGCTATTAGTCTCCTTTCAAAATTTCTCTCCTCCATCTTCTGGTAGCCCTTTCAGGTGACTCGTGGAGTGTTGACATCTGCTGGTGACTGTGTACGCCTCTAGTACACGTCGTGTCGCCCCTCCCGGCCCCCCCTAAGGGGCTAATAACAATAAATATATAGCCATATGCATTTTTATTGAGTATGATGATATTTGATACCCGCCACTCCTACAATAGGATACAGAGAAAACAAAAATACCCAATATCAAAATGCAGAACGAATAATTGTCATGACACAGTACACAACACAAGCTATTATACCACAATATTCGCCTCGGAGAAACATAACCAAATTAAATAAATACATCTATTATACATGTATTATGTTAAGTATTACTTCTAAAGATTCTGCATTAATAATAGATGAAATCCTCTCCTAACGCCATCATCTAGGACTACAGAGTCCCTTTCCCCTATAAGAAAGCATTAGACCAGACATCAATATAATATAATAATCTACAATATCGTATTGGCTATAATATTAAACTTAAAATATTGTTTTTACATAGAAGAAAAGTTTGCAAGTGACGATTAGCTGGTGAACATGCGGCCATACTAAAACACAATGATTATTTTTCGCTATATTTTAAAAAGGCTTATGTTTTAATACTAAACTTATTATCTTTCCATTATTTATTATCTGATATACATCTTAATTCTATTGAATTTAATTTTGCTTCGTTCTACTACTAAATATAATCATATAGCTCATATCCTTTGAGAATATAACATTATGTATCACCGTGAGCGGAAACCGCGAAAGCATAGTTACAATAGCCATCAAGTATTTGTATTTTAGTTTTATTCAACTAAAAATAATCTGATCAATGATTGGTTTTTCTTTTAAATTGACTCTAAAAATATCTTTCGGAAAAAATCAATGTTTGAAATAGAAAAATAATATTGTCAAAATGAAACCAATAAGCACAATATATAGAAATTGTCTAAAGATTTTACCATGTGCTTTTTTACGTATTACAAGTAGTAAAATAAGAATAATAGATATTATATAAATAATATTAATTAGTAAATCAAATAATATATATAACATATTTAAATCAGCTAATAAAGCCAATAATAAATTAAATACAGATCTGATCTCTCCAATAGGTCAATATATGATAACTGTTTGTCAAGAGAGAAGAAAGTACACATTTTGAAATAAAAAACTACTACCGGTATTTAAAACCACTTTATTCGAACAATAACATCTTATAAATGTAAATTAATCCAAATACAATAATAATTATAAAAATTTCTTAATAATATTAGAATAATAAAAACAAAATGCAAGGTATTTCAGAGATTGTACAATTTTACCCAATTATTGATTTGCATCACTTTCATATTTATATCTGGTCATACAACACAATTTCAATAATAATTGCAATATTAGAACTTACAATCAGCTATACAATAATAGAAAAATTACATATAAATATATTAAATAGTTATAATAGTGTATAGTTTAATAATATTAATAATAAAAATTAAATAATAATAATTAAATTAATTATATTATATAATATTAATATATAAAATTAATAATAAATAATAATAATAATTAAATATAATATAAATAGAATATATAAATTAAAGAATAATAATAATAATAATAAAATAATCAATATATAATAAAAATAATATACATTAATAAATAATAAATTAATAACAATAATAATAATGTTACTAATTATCTTCCTAATAATAATAATTCTAGGAATGATTAGAATCAACCTCATATTTTACTATAATAATAATATTAATATATAATAATATATATAATCATAATAATAATAAATAATAATAATAAAGAATAAATAATAATTATAAAAATAATTTAAATTATTACTTTAGTAATAGGAATATCTTTTAATTTTCAAATGATTTAGTAAATTAATAATAATTAAAAATAATTAACTAAAATAATAATATAATCGAACTCATCAACTTGAGACGCATAGATAATAGAGAGTGTTAGTAGTCAAATCACAACTCTACATAAACATAGAGTGAATACATGAATTATCATAATAAATCACTAACTATCATAGCAATGTGAGATAATAAGTAAGTATATAATTCTAACTCTATGTGAATGAATACATAATAGAGTCAAGAAATAATATATAAAGAATATGCTCTATCTTGTCTGTAATAATTTATGGAAGTTTTCACAGCTGACGCAATGGATATGATTTAATTTATTGTGATTCAAAATATTGGTTTTCAAATGGT
>JABUQX010028651.1:62500-67500 GCA_015478945.1 Trachelipus rathkii | reverse complement strand
ACCCTCAATATGAGAATGTCGCAACATAAGTATAACCCGGAGCAAAAATAGTTCAACATTTTACAGGGAACACCACAAAAAATCCGATAACATCATAAAAGAGCTTCTCCATCAAAACAAGAAAAAAATGATTTTATGAATTGCGCCTAGGAGAATCGTTGCTCTTAAGGAAACATAAACCAATGATAAACATAAATTATAACGAAATGTCCAATTTTTTGAACATCTTTAAATGACAAAAAGTCAATATAAGTTAACTTCTCTAACTTTTAAATTTATTAATTTTATTTATTTATTTTTGATATTAGTTTACACGACATTTATTTTATCAAAATTGTTAAAATATTAAAAATAAAATTTATTCCTTGAAAATGTCCGAAGTTGTACGGAACGAGAAAGCTTTGATTGGTACTATACTAAATCAAATTGTTTCTATTTTATCAAGAATAATTTTAAAGAAAATTTCTTCTGTTGAAAGAAATACTTTCAGGAGGCTTGAAAAAGCATCAAAATCATACATTAAAATAAATGCTGATATTGAGTTTTCAGAAATAATAATAATAATAATAATAATAATAATAATAATAATAATAATAATAATAATAATAATAATAATAATAATAATAATAATAATAATAATATAATAATATAATAAGAATAATAATGATAATAATAATAATAATATAGAAATTCTATATCAGCTTTTGTTTTAATATAAGTTTTACATTGTGAATTAATAAATTAATACACTATGAGTTTTACTTTTAATTTCCAATTCACGAAATGTTTTCTTCTAAATTTATTTTTCTTAAGACTATTCTTGAAAATAATTTTCAAATAAAAGTAGGAGGCAAATCTATATTTGTTAGTTCCTGATCGGTTTCGTCCGTAAACCTCGGACATCTTCAGAGTTTCGATTCTAACAATTGAATTAATTAATTTAACACAAGATTTAACATTATAAATTAGATTTTAGGTAGCATTTCATATTATATTTAATTTAAGGGAGATTACGTTAAACTTTATGTTAATGTCTGGTTTTAGATGTTTTATGTAATATGCTTCAGCTATTTTTTCAGTTTTTGCGCTTCGCATGATCGAGGAGTGTAAAATTTTAAATGACTTTGAAATATCAGGTACAGTTGTCTTGTTATGTTCAGTGAATATATGTTCGTATATTTTACTGGGATTAAAGCGGTGCTGGTATTCCCTATCTGTTAATCTATTAGTCGTGTAGCCAATATACGTCGACGCACAGTCAGATTCGGGACATGCGAATTTTTACACGACATGGTGATTAACTGAAAGGGTATCCTTTGTAGAGAAGCAGAAGGAAAGTTTTCTCGTTTTGTGGTATAGTTTAACTGTGATTTTTGAGTTGCTTGTAGATTTAATGTGGGTGTTAATAATACCGCGTAGGCATTTTTCCTCTTTATTGAAGTCTTTTGCATTTGAAGTTTTAAAATAAAATTTAATACTTTCAGGAATATTGTTCGTAATGTCCTGTTTTTTATAGAGTTTGTTGATGGTTTTGTTTATTATTTTTTCTGTTAAATTTAAAGGGTGATTACCGTTGATCAGGTTCTGTTTAATTCTTTTAACCTCAACGTCAAACAATTCACAGTTCAGAGTCTTCCGCAGAACTGAAGATCTGATATTAAAAAAAAAGCTAGGAATGTTCTTTGTGAACTAGGACTTAAAATGAATAGTTCAACAGTTTCAGGAATTCTACTTTGTGGTATCTTGTCAGATGAAGAAGTAAAATTTTACAAACAATGGGACCAATAGGAGCAAGCAGAAAAGTGATTGAAAAAAGACAATCTACCAGTAAAAGACCTTCAACATAAAAATCCTCTAGAAAAATACAAAGCAGAATTCCATGAGGCATTAGATGAAATAATAAAAATCAACTGGAAATCAAAGTTAACAGTTGAAGAGGAAATCTCTAGCTATCCTAAAATTTTACTAGATGCGTCTTACACAATTACAGCTTTCCCTCCTAGTCAAGTGAATATTGAGAGCTTATTTTTTGCTTTAAAAATAAAAGTCGGATCTAAGGGTATCGCTAAAGGAGGATTCAATTGAAGAAGTTTTATTTTAAGAAACAATTGTTTTGAATAAATTTTTATTACATATGCTCAGTTCAAAAAGAAATTATTTTAAAATTTAGGAGCAAAGTGAATTTTAATTTTTTTTTTTTAAATAAAAAATGTTTTTAACAAAATTATATTACATATGTTCAGGCAGTTAGTATTTTATTTTAAACTTTAAAATGAAACTGAAAAATAATTTTCCCGTTTTAAAAAAATAAAAAAAATAAAAAAAATTTTTTTAATAAAATTATTTTACGTAAATGTAAAGAGGAATTATATTAAAATTTAGGAAGAAAGTGAATTATTCTTTTTCTGTATTTCTTAAAAATCTTATTTACTATAAAATATTTTCCAAGTTTTTAATTCTAAGTTAATAAATATGTCATTAATAAACGTTCAATTTCATCATGCCATAAAAATTTTGTAACAGAGAATTAATGTTTTCATAAGTTCAAATGGAGAAGGAATTATAACTAGGGGCCAGAGCCGGGTAATTTTAAAGCGATGGAGCCGGAGTCGGAAAAAAATGCAGCCCTGTTGGTAACTTCACGACGTGGCTATAAATACGCTAAAATAATTTTTATATTACGCAATAAACATAAATGCACATATAATTATTACTGTATTCATATCTGCGATAGTTTCGATTTAACCCACTATTTGTAAGGGGTAGATTTTAAAACATGCTATACAATACTAACCACACTTCATTTTTATTCTAAGATACTATAGAAGGTATTTAGGAACCATTCGATTGGCACTTAATTACCATCCCTGCAATAAAAAGCAATCATCGTCGAACGAACTTTGTGTCAAAATAACGCTTGGCTATTCCACTGTAGCATATAGTCATTTCGCCTACATCCATGCCGAGATATTCGCTATGTACTTTTCCACCAATGAACAAAATAATCCCCTTTAAACAACAAGCACTCAGTTAATGGCTTTTCTATTATTTTACAAAAAAAAAAATTATTAGGGTCATGCAAGCGAGAGGAGGGGTGGGTGGTGGGGTTTGGAGGTCTCAAAAAAATTACACAATTAAAATGTTATAATTTGAATTTCTCAGTGGCTCTTGTTGTGCAACATGTCTTTCAGCTTTGCATTCCAGATTTTTTTTTTTTTAGGGTATCCTCTCTTTTCGATATTTAAAGCAAAGGATAGAGTGACATACGTCAGCCTATTTAGGAATTTAAAATCTCTTATGAAGGGGCAATGCTTCCTAATTGTGCAAAGTATTTCAGGAAGGGTGCAGTTGCTTTGGCATAGGGAATATTCAAAATAATTTATAACCTTAATAGTACCTTAAGAAATTAATCACATTTTAACCGATTGCGAGTTACTTATTACACGTTGAATAATAATAATAATAATAATAATAATAATGATGATAATGATAATGATAATGATAATGATAATGATAATGATAATAATAATAATAATAATAATAATAATAATAATAATAATAATAATAATAATAATAATAATAATAATAATAATATAATGTCTCTCTAGGGTAAAATTTATCAACGACGGGGTCGCTCTTGAAGCGTATGAGGGGATGGCATGTGGAGGTCTTTCTTTTTCGACCTCGGTCATTTTTCTTCAACTTAACTATTCTGTTTCCAGTGCATGTTAGAGCATCCCACCCCCAGTCTGTAGGGAGGCTTAAAGAAAAAAAGTAATAATTTTTTTTTTTGAGTAGGTGTACTGGGGCCACCACAGTACACAAGCTGCTATACTGTTATTTCACTAACAACACTGGAATTCCCAAAATTTAACGATATATAAATGGCCTGAAAGGGATAAATCCTATATAGTGTTCAGTTCATAGAGAATAGAAAAAATACTATCGCTACTAAAGTGATGAGAAACCAACAATATATGAGCTAGGCGATTCTGGATAACAATGGCAAGTATAATGGGGAAAAACTTTCGTCTGAGGGCAAAGATAGAATGGCAACTCACAAATATAATGGGCGATCGTAAGAAGATGAAACAAACCGCTAAATGGGCAGGACAGAGGGGGTTATATCTCGTCATGTGATATCCATGCGTCAGATTTGTGTGTCCGATACGCAAACGGGCCAGAAACGTCTGCAGGAAGACCAGATTCCTATAAGGGGCTTTGCGTTTCGCAGCTTGGCAGCACAAGCATTCTATTCTCAACATATCTGCCAGCATAAGAAGAAACCCTGTTGAACATTCAAATAAAGTTCGCTTCTGGGAGGTCTCCCAATCGGACATCAGGTGGAAGGTATTGATCATTTATCATCCTTTTGGTTGCAGTATGCTTCGCGCCTGTAATCAACAAATTCATTCCCCGGAACACTCACATGGAAAGGGACCCAGCTGAATGTTATGCTTTTCTTCCTTTTCGATTGAGCAATGTCAGGATATTGCTTCTAGAATCCGAGATAATACAACTTTCGTCAGTAGGGATGGTACTAACCCTGCGAAGCACCCATAACTTCAAAATTAAATTGATTTTAAAGTTATTAAATTAATTTGACATTTAAAATACAGAAAAAGGATAAAATAATACATTATGAAATACAAAAACTCATTTGAAAATTCATTACGTCATAAAATAGCTATACTTAAGGGTCTATCCATTTTTTGCGTACCAAAATAATGGAAGTTGGCCGCTCGATAATTTTTGAAAACTTTTATATTTTGCATGGCGTTAATGTTATCCCTGGAAAGTTCAGAACCACCTATTCGTTTTTGTAAAAAGATTTAACCTCTTTGGTTGTAACAGGGTGAGCCAAAATGTTTGACCAGGTGGAGCAAAATTTATCACTTAATAGAGGTAACATTTTAAGTCATATCTCCATATTGGTAATTCTTATACCAAATTTCATAGAGAGTGATTTGTTAGGGATACTTTAAGGTACATTTGGCCTT
>JABUQX010028651.1:50000-57500 GCA_015478945.1 Trachelipus rathkii | reverse complement strand
TTAATTACAACTTTTTTCAGGAAATGAAACCGGTATATAACAACCTAACCCTTTTGCTGCTGGAATAAACTGGAGAGCTAACTGGTTATTTTACTATTATGACAAACGAAGAACAGGCTGTGTACAATTAGGCCCAACTCATCCTGCCTATAAGTACTTTGAAATTTGTGTGAATCATCACCATTCATATTTCAAAGGTAATACTATTTCAATCTCTTTAAATTATAAAACAGATGCCATTTTAGATGTTAAAAAATTAGATAAGTAGAAAAGGAACATAATTAATTAAACTTTTATCAACAATAAACGGAGCGTTAACTCTGCCATTATTAGCGTTGCATCGAGCACCCAAAATTTCCGTACCCACCGAGACATCTATAAATTGGGCGCTTGTACCGCCCGCACCGTTGTCAGAAACCCTATTTCTGTATAGTACGAGATGATTACTCTTAAATAATTTTTCTAATTGGATACATTATAAAACTTTTATAGGTAATGAAAACAAAATAAATACATTAGCATTGGATCGTAATGCATTAATTTACGAATAGGAAAAAAAATAATAAATAATAATAATAATATATATAATACATATATATATATATATTTATTATATTAATATATATATATTATATATATCTATATATATACTCTATATATATATATATATATATATTATATATATATATATAATATATATATAATATATATATATTATATATATATATATATAATATATATATATATATTTAAGTATATATATATATAATAAATTATTATATATATATATATATATATATATATAATATATATATATATATATATATATATATATATATATATATATAATTAATATATATATATATATATTTATATATATATATATATAATATTATATATATATATATATATATAATATTATATATATATATATCTATATACTATATATACTATCATATTGAGAATCAAATTTAATCATAGTATGTCCCAAATCGCTTAGAGCGGGAAAAATTAGCCTATTGAAGATTCAGCACAAAATAATAATAATAATAATAATAAATAATAATAATAATAATAATAATAATAATAATAAATAATAATAATAATAATAATAATAATTCTGTTCAAATCAACTCATAAAATATTAACCAAATATTTGCACACTATACAGCATATTACCCTATAGCTACAAACACCTCTAGACGTTAATTCAATATGATCACTTTATCTCCAAATTAGGGCCTAATTTTCTTGTTCAACAGAACTTTGAACTCTATTTCCCCTTATATCCCAATTTTTCCCCTTCCCTTTCAAACAAAAGACTAATTTTGGATCGTTACAACAATACTTTTTCGCAATTGCAAAACACACACTGCTAACATACCAATTAGAACTACTTACAATATAGTTTACCTATTAGTTGTAAATACTGTACACGTATTTTGCTTTATTTCCTATTTTCTCTCAAGCTCCCTCCCTCCCTCAAAAAGCTGTTAATTATGGATCGTTACTATATTACTATTAATAATTGTTTTTATCAATTGCAAAGCACTACTGCTTAGTTCACTTTTCGAGTTGTACATACTCTAATACATCATTTAAACCGTTGGTCCCGTTACTTTCTCTTAATCTTTCTTAGAGTCTGATATTTAAAACTTTTACAAGTTTTATTTCAATTCCCTTATATAGTAACCTTACTATTTGAGTCCCTACTTCCCCCACCCCCAATTACTCTCACACAAAATCACTTACAGTTCTACGTTAAAAAAAGATTCACATTTTTCATTAATTATCTAAAAGAGTAATCCTCCCCAGGCACAAGATTATCTCAATGAATTTATTTATTTTAATCTTTTACCCTGCTTTTGCCTTTCATTAATATTTGTAAACTAACTTTCTTAATTAGCTGCAACTTACATACATACTTTGTTCATAAAAAGATAAGTAGTAATTACTCATTATTTTCAGTCATTATTTATTAAAACAAACTAAAGTATTCATTCCTTATTACTTGAATTACGTCAAATTTGGTTTCCTTTATTCTCTCAAATAGTACTGTGTATTTCAAGCACCGTTAATTATCATTAAATACTCAACGTAAAACCATTGAAATATAAAACTTTTAAATGCAGACCACTTCAAACGAGTTCAAACTTCAAAATCTTAAATATTCTCACATTACGCCAGCGCACATCTTGAAGTCGAATCGTAAGGAAAAGTATATACAGTAATTTATATTAGGAGTTTTCCCAGCACTTCTCAACAAGTTGTTTAGAATTGGTCAATGGACAACCACGCTGTCCGTCAAAAAGTTTAATAATGAAGTTCCTACATGTCTTTTACTGGGTACAACGGATTTTGTACTTTACAAATAAACATTAAAATAAAATTCATATTAACAAAATATTCAAAATAAGTAAAAAATATTATTACATCAGGTTATCAAACGTATCAACAATTCCACTCATTACATTTCCTAATTTATCTGAATTATCATCAGTCTTTCTACCACAACTTTTAGATTCAGTATTAGAGATAGGAACCAGTGGAGGAGGTAAATGAGTAGTAGGGCAGTCCAGAGGAGGGGAAAGAGGATCATGAGGAGCTGCTGCATAGTGTGAGAATCCTGTGACACATGGAATACTTGGAATGCGCTCCCCTTGTGCACTAAAACCAGTATAAGCTGGGGTGCCATCAGATTGTGGAGACTTATGAAAACTAGAAGAAACATTTGGCTGTCGAATTGATGATGATAATGGTAAATAATCTTCATTTTCTCTTGCATCCACAGCTGATACATTCTTTGAATATTTATCACTACTAAAACTTGAATCTAAGGAAGCAAAAGGGTCAAATGACTGTGAATTATAACTTGTGCTCAATAGTGAATCTTGCTGTAAAAATGGATCACTTGTGGTTGGCAAAGAATCAAAATCAACGGACGACTGATGGACACGGTTATCTAATCCAGAAAAACCGTCAACGTAAGAAGCTTCCAAACCTTGAAGAAAATTTAATGACTCTTGGGCAGCCAAAATATCCGATGACAATAACGGAGTTGCAGTACCAGAATCAAGCATTTGTTCTGGAGTTTTTAACCCATCAAATGGCAAGACGAGACTAGATGATCCGTCATGTGAATCTTGATGCTTCTCTTCTGTTTTCAAACTCTACAAAGAAAATGAAAATATTAATAAATAAAAAAAGCAGATGGGTTAAAAACATTAATAAATTTAATATTATTTCAAACAATAATAAATTTAATAAGTACAATAGAATGTACGAATGCTTAAAAAAATAAGTGCAGCAAGCAGTTAAGTTACTACAGTTCACAATTTTTAGTAAATTGGTGATTTTTAAAAAAAAATTATATACATATAACAAAGAGTTTTCTTATATTAAAAAAAGATATCAAAATACTATTCGCCGAAATCTTGGTTTATTTCATTAAAACTATGTCATATTAGCTTTCACACTTTCAATATCATTAGAAACCTAATCTTTAACAATTATAAAAATTGTATAAAGTAACAATTTCTTCCTATTATGAACTTACTTGAGGCATCAAGGGAGGAGGGAGCAGCTCTTGTGCGGGATCAGAATCATCAATGTTGGCTTTCCTTGGTAAAATAATTAAAGGAGTTCTTTCCAACACATTATCAACTTCTTGTATAAGATTATCCTTGAAGAAAAGAAAACTAGATCAATTACAATCTCAAAAATAAAGACGATTCCTATTTTAACACACTCAATTATTCTTACATTTACGCTTTTCCTCACACCACATAACTCTCTAACACGTTCATTCATTATTTTATTAATTCTTCTCACACATAACACACCCCTAAGATTGTCCCTCTGAGCAGATTGTACCTTAGATCTATACCTTTTATTTCACTCTATAGTTTGACTACTATACATTAACACCGGTAACAGCAATTAAGACTTGGTTCTTTTGTTTTAACCAAGGATTTAATTGCACCAGCCAGCTTCCTACCATTCACAACTTACATACTATACAGTCTGCATCATCCGTTCCTTTTCCATCCAACATATAGCCTAAATATTTAAACTCTTGATACTTGTTCAAATTGCTCAACATCCAACATGATTCCACAACGAGGACTCTCCTCATTCATTACCATCATCTTACTCTATCCTACATTTACTTTCAAACCATTCTATCAATCCTCTCAAACTTACCTCAGATTCGCAACACAAAAACAAATCCTCAGCGTACAATAAGCCCGGCACCCTTAACTACTTACTACTACTACTTACTTACTACTACTTAACTTACTTAACTAATTCTTACGTCACCCCGTCCATATACAAATTAAATAGCCATGAAAACAATACATTCCTGTCTCACTCCACTATTAAAATAATAATATTTGAGTATTTTACTAGCATGCATTTTATCTTGTAACATCTATTACAACTAACAATAATAATATTTACTAATAAATTATTAAAGTAAAAAAATAAGTTGTACATCTTAAAAAAGATAAAGTATAAATAACTTATCACATGCACTAACCATTCAAACAGGGTTAAGTGAAACTTTTTATCTTGAATCAAAGAAGAGTAATTAAACTTTCCTTTTCAGCTTAAATAAGAAATCTACAATAAATAAATAATAAATTTACATTAAATTAACAAGTAAGTACCTTAAATTCCTCCATATTATTCATGATGGAGTCATAACTCTCAAGCATTTCGTTCAATCGTATTTCCAGGTCAGAGAGATTATCCAAATTTTGCTGCATAAGTTGGATTCCCTGTTGAATAAGATCAGTACATTGGAAATATTGCCTGTGACATTTCTACTCTCGATAAACAAAATTAATAGTGGGTAAAACTATACATTTGAAATTATAGCATAGTATTTGACAGGTAGTTCATGCATATAAAACACAAGAAAAAAATTCTAATCTATACCAAGAGTTTATATATTTTCAAAATATATAGTTTATTTAATCTATTATTTAACCACTACATTGTAATTTGTAAAACAAATTAAAAGATTAATATAACTAATGCAAGAGTGTCGAGAAATTTTTACAGAAAACATGGGCACGTCTAAAGTGTTCTTATTAAGTTGTAGTCAAATGAGAGTAGGTCTGGAAAGTCAGTCAGTAGGAAGAAACAAATTTAGTGCTAGTGGAGTAAATGAAAATTTACTGACTATAAAAGTACATAGTTTCATTATTCATAACATTAAGTACATTAAGAAACTATTACTTTGTTATAACAAATAAATAAATATTTAGCTGCCAAAATATACCTTAAAGTTTTTTTGCATTTTATATATTTAATATTATGTTGTAGTCGTTTCAGTTAACTTTATTAACAAAGTATATGTTAAGTTTTAGCTTCTTAAAATTTTCAATTACCAATAAAAAACATTAGAATAGTTACAACCATTAGCATCAAATTTTTTTCAGGCCGAGTTCTGAAATCAGCATGATGATTCATGTGATTGTGATTAAGCCAACTTATGTATTATCATCATAGCAGATATAGGGTCATAGTCAGAAGTAAAAGATTTGAAGAGTCCGAGTAAGTCGAGAGGTTTGGTGTCTAGCTCTGCAAAAGAGTAAACAAGCTTTGTTGGTGTAGAAATTAACACATTTACTATATCTTACACATATATATATATATATATATATATATATATATATATATATATACTCTTTATATATATACAACACATATAACTGCTGTAACATAACCGCAACCGCACCGCCTTATATACCTACCATATATATATATATATATATCATATAACTGCTCTGCTACTCACTATATATATATATAAACTCGCTTTTAACGTGCTTTTATCCTTCTCTGAGAGAGGGCAACACGGGGGACTACGGAAATCGAACTTTAGATAGAAGCTATCCCAACCTATAAAACTACCACGTGTTTCTCAGCCGAGTTTTAATTCTTTTTAAGTATATATATATATATATATATATATATATATATATATATATCTTTATAACATATATATATATATATATATATATATATATACTCATATGCATATATTGTATATATATATATAACTATTAACAACATATATAATATATATATATATATATATATATATATATATATAACATATATATAACTATATATATGCTATTTATGCTCCCTTATAATATATGACATAATAATATATGTATATATATATATAATATTGTAACATAACTTATATGGCATGCTGTAACAACATACTACTGCCAGCATATGTATATATATGCAGCTTCAATAAATAGCAGTAATAACTATACTTTAACCAATAATATCCTTTGCCAACAGCAACAATAACATATATGCTCAATAACTAATAACCTTCATATAATATATAACTTATAATATAGCACCAACAACATATATATGTATAACATATATATATATATAACATATATATATATATATATCCTCTTATCACTCTGCTATATATATACAACTTTAGTCTTCCCTTACTCCTTATGTATTCTAAACATTTTCTTTTTAGACCTCATCACTTGCTTTAGCACATTCAACCATTAACTTTTAACCGCTTGCTTGCATCACCCTTTCATTCTACCATTCATTGGTGAGATTCTTACCACTTTGCTTACATCTACAGTAACTACTCTTTGCACTACTAGGAATTTTTAACCATTTGTTCCCAGATTTGTTCAGTTTCATCTTGTTCACATTCAGCTAAAATTGATTTATTCGCAAACGCTTTAAATACTTTCCTTATTACCCTGTTCAGTTAACTTCTCACTCTTAATTCTTCTGCTCCTTACTTCTTTCATCTCCACAAAGCCCCATAACTTAATCTTGTAAAACAACATAATGATCCAAATAATCCCATTCCCCAGCCTCCTCACTTATTTAATATCCATCACATACTTTAACACTAACACAATCAATCATACTTTTCTTCGATACCATCTCTACTTTAACTCTAGTATACTTATGAATACTCTTGTGTTTGAAGAAAGCTTACCTACACACACATACCTCTATCTCCCCCAAATGAATCACCCTCTATATATATATATATATATATATATATCTTACTTTCATATTATATATATATATATATATATATATATATATATATATATATTTGCTCTGTAATATATATATATATATACTTTATAACTATATATATTTATATACGGTATATATATTGGATTGCTCTTGCTAATATAGTGGAGCTGTACATCTAAACAGAGTAGTATAAAACTAGAAACTTCAAGTCAATAGGCTTAAGTAAAACAACAAATTCCCCAAACCAGTGTCAATAATAAAATAAATAAATAAAATATATAAATAATAAAGATTTAATAAATATAATAAATAAAAAACATTTTTAAAATGATACCTTTCACACATGTGAGTTCATCAAGGGCATTTAGTGGCAATGCATCACCGAACAGTACCTCTCAAATTCGGTTGAGTAAGCCAAGACTATAGAGCGATCCAACTTCTCAA
>JABUQX010028651.1:42500-45000 GCA_015478945.1 Trachelipus rathkii | reverse complement strand
TTATTAAATATTATCAACTTTTTTTTTCTAAAGAAAGTAAAAATTAATAAAAAGGTAATTTGCTCAAAATCTTCAATAAAGATTAGATGAATATCCACAAATGAAAAAAAGGAAGTAAAAATCATGAAATAAGACCATAAGACGACTTACCATGAAAATAATACTACTTAAATAATTAAATTAAATTAAACTAAATAATAATAATAATAATAATAATAATAATAATAATAATAATAATAATAATAATAATAATAATAATAATAATAATAATAATAATAATAATAATGAAGAAATACCATGAAAAAAAAGTAAAAAGTATGGACATTTTTCTTTCAAATCACTAATAAAAAATATCAACACTATATAATTAAACATTTTAATAGATACATATACATTTGAAAAGGTAGTAAATTAAAACTTTTAAATTAGTTTAACAATTTCCTAACAAAGCGTTTCTTTAGTATCTATTTTCTTTATATCTGTAGGCATGAATTTACATAAGCAAAAAACAAATAATTATAATTCAATCCAAAAGATACAAAATTTAAAAATTAATGAAAATTATCTATAAAAAAAAATAAAAGTATGAACGATTGAACAAAGCATATATAATATTTTTCTTACTTTTAAAACAAGAATTCTTATCCATAAGATCATTTATACTATTATAGAAGTCATGAACAAGATCTCCCATCTCGTCTACAGATAAAGATTCCATTCCAGTCAAACTTTTGTCCATAAACGCTTTAATATGTTTGCTGATAAGATGCTGAGATTCTTTGCTTATAGTCTGAGAAAAAGAAGAATCACATAAGAGAAAGTGATAATAAACAAATATCAATGATATCAAAAACAAACAGCGCTTTCAAAATATAAATATTAACATAAAACTAATCTTAACATATTTATCTGTAAATGACATTAAACAGGGAAGAAAGAACTCGGTATATAGATCTTTAATAAGGAAGTTATATTGAGTAAGGCAATATATGAGACCAGATGTTGCGTAAAATGTGATCTTTTTAAGCCGGGCGGATAAAAATGTTTATGGATAGATATGAAAAAATTAGGTACAGTAGAATCTCATCAGGTAAAAAGAGAAGAACTAAAAATCAAATGAAAAATATAAGAAAGAAGATAAGTATATTGAAACATCTTTAAGGAATGTGGATAAAGAAAAATTCTAAAAAGGTTACACAATAATTATAGTTATTGAAGCTAATAACAGATGTCCAATAAAATGAAAACCGAGAATAGCGTAGATTATAGCCATATCTACAATATAGGCAGAAACACAAGCTTTGGTGGAAAGAGAAGAGGCTGACATTTTCTTGAAAAATATATGGAAAGAAATTACTAGCTAGAGAACTATATTAAAACAGTTAAAACATTGAGTAATTCAGTATAATCAATGTGTAGAGTGAGTAATAAATAGTTGAACATAGACAACGTAGCAATTAGAGAAATGATAGAGAAAGACAAAAACAACGTGATACAATGGATAAGTCAAAGAATAAATAACAATGTGCTGACAATTGAAGTAAATTTTGAGAGCCTAAAATCATATACATAAGAAAGGAAAAATGAAGAGAGAGAGATAAATTTTTTTTTAGTGGAATAAGAATTGGGGTTAATTTTCGTTTTCTGAAACGAGATTAACACTGGAACTGTAAGGTATTACGGTAGTCATTTCGACTGCTTTCCAATTTTAATTCACAGTAGTTTCCTTTCAATAAGGCAAATATATCTCTTCTGTGACTTTTCCTAAATTAAAAATCAACAAACTGGCGGCCCATGAAGAATCAGAAATTATAAATAAATGTATAATCAGTAAGTCTTATAAAAACAGTAACTTGACAGTCATTTTGACAGCCCTTGAGAAATTAAAAAATATCATTTTCTGCCTGACAATGATAAAATAGGGGTTCTACATTGCGGTTCTAGTAGATAAAAAAGAAAAAAAAATATGATTTGTAATGAAATGTTTTTATTTATTATTACTAAGCTTAGGTTAGCTATTTGTTTTTTGGATATTGCAATAATATCAGGGATCTGTGGATTTAAAATGAATTTAGTTTTATAAATTTATGACTTGATTCCAGTGATTCACACTCGCTGGTTAGGGAGAGCAGGACCGGCACCGTTGGCTTTATGACTTGATCAGCTAGTGTGAGAGTTTATAAAAGTGTGCTATCTAAAAGAATATAATCTAGTGAATATTCTTATAAAACAGACTAATAATAATAATAATAATAATAATAATAATAATAATAATAAATAAATAAATAAAGGACACAAATTACCTAATGAAGCAAGGCTAATATCTATTACGGGTAGGTAAGTGTAAAGACTATTCAATAGATAGGATAACCAACTGTACTTTCTAAAATACTTAATAAAATAAAAAAATTAAAAACGAAGTTTAAATCAATACTTTCTTTCAACCAAATAAAAGTTTGAAAGCTGCAGATTCCACCTTAATAAACTTACATTTTCTACA
>JABUQX010028651.1:25000-35000 GCA_015478945.1 Trachelipus rathkii | reverse complement strand
CTAACCTAGTATCTTCTTCCATTAGGCCTCAAAACTCGTTCTCCCAGAGCTCTCCAGAGTATCTTGCTTCTAGGTGCATAAGATTCCAATGCTGGTCCAAGAATAATGCAAGCAAAAAGGAAAGGGCCACGTTGCTAGCTCTGTTGCTCCCACTAATAATAATAATAATAATAATAATAATAATAATAATAATAATAATAATAATAATAATAATAATAATAATAATAATTTAATTATAAAATGAAAATTTATTTGCATTCTTAATTAATTATTAAATATAGCTACTATATATAATTATATATTATCTTCTCATTTAAAGCAATTAGATGGCCTGTAACACAACGGATATAAGTCCTACAATTGTACCACCTGTAATTTTTTTACTTGTACCAACAAGCCCTGTAACAAACTTTTTTCAAGACTTGTAGCTACAAGTAAAAATTGTGCAAGTTTTAGATCAAAATTACAAGTTTGGCAACACTTGAATCAGGTCTGCTTTGTGTATTTCTGTATTACGAGGTTCTGAAGGTTATAGATATTTTATTTGATTTGCTATATAACTTTTCTTATGTTTTTCGTACATTTTAAGCTTAAATTTTCAAATAATATAAAATATAACCTACGAAAAATCATAACAAATAGGCTTATTTCACACTGTCAAAATCTGTTTCAGATTATCGATATATCGATATCGTAATTATTTTTTGATAATCAATTTTTTTGTGATTATCAACGATTTGATTTTATAGATAAAATGTACTTAAATGATTTTAAAAATAAAGTAAATTTTATGCTATAGTATTCAAAATAAAATAAAAAAATAAAATCATCTAAGGAATACAGAAAATTACAATAAAAAGTAAAGTTTTAGTGTATATTCACTTGCAAAAAAATTTCTACCCATGTTCTTAGAATTGCACAAATATGCTACAAGTTTTTGTCTTTCGTCAACTTTTCTGTAACACAACCTACAAGTTTAAATATTTGTGTTACGGAATTGGTCTACAAGAGCTGTGATTACACTTGTAGGAACAATTTTCAAGTTGCATTCTTGTTACAGAAAATATACAAGTGTAAAAAAAAATTGTACAACTGTAGGACTTGTAGCCATTGTGTTACAGGCCCCTATAGATGTCTTTTTCAAAAATTAACTTTCAATATATGAAAAAGACAAATTAGACAAAATAATAATAATAATAATAATAATAATAATAATAATAATAATAATAATAATAATAATAATAATAATAAAAACAATTTAGACAAATTTAGCAACCCAAGACTCTGGTGATAATTCGTCAAGTAGTTCTAAAAGTGTATAAATCGTCAAATTAGTCACCTTGCTCTTCATAACACAAGATTACTAAAAATTATAAAACTTTGGTGATTTGGCAAAATATGTTGTAAATAAGACAGTGGCACAATCAAAGCTCATAAAGTAATATACTTGCAATGTTGTTGCAATAAATTTCCCTCATACTTTAGCAGGCTCTAACCGCTGAAAGAATGGATTTGAGAGGCAGATTCATCTTCACTTTACTGTCCATGGGCAGGTCATAATGCAATGGAAATGTCATCTTGAACAATACTGGCTCTAGAGGACAGATTTAGGTGGGCTACAAATGTAACAAATTAGAAATAATGATAATGATACTGAAGGTTTTCAATAACAGAAAAAGTATAAATGATTTTGCAACTATTGAAAATTATCTAGCGCAGCTGTGGTAACCTATGGATAAACTCAGTTGACGTTCAATGACTCTCCAAAATGTATGGTAAGACTAATCAGCCATCACAGGCGCTCTGAATGAGCTTTCTTTATTTCAATTAAATATATAAATAACAAATTAATAAACCATACAGTATGTGTTGTGCTTTCTTTCACTCCTAAGTTCTAATATTTTCTGTACTTATATGAATAAATAACTATTTTAATTATGTTTTTATACCTACCTACTTCATATGGCTTGCATATAATCAAAAAATAAATTTATGATTTGATTCCTAAATTCAGAATCTACCAAAGCAACAGCTACCATGACCAAAAGATTGGTGTCAAAAACCAATGTATCGAACCCAAGATTTCAACTGCCTCAAAGGGTCAAGATTGTAGTTTAAACTTGTCAATTACGATATCTTAATTTCACTCACCCCTATGAAACTCAAAGGTTTACTTTTCTATCAATATTTGCTTCAGAAATCCAAACTAAATCACTGTCCTAATCAGATCTAATGTCAATGCCACTTAAAAGATTTAAATTATTTTCTAAAATCCTTATATCCATTAATTAAATCCAACTCTCTTAAAGAATGTTACTATTAATAACTTCAAGTACTGAGTGTTTCCAATCTAAGAACCTTCCTAGATTAGGTTAACATAAGCTTTGTTAAGCATACACACACTAAATCTGTGTACACTTAACAAATCTTATCATACTTAACAAATCTTATCATAACCTGAACTAGGAGGGACCTAAACCAAGCCCTAACCTATATGAAGCATTGATGCTGTAGGCCTAAACCTAACCTAGATGGATTTATGTTGCTATAAAAGTAGGCCTAATATATAGCATAGGGCGGGGTGACTTGGGCCACTTTAGGTATAACTTCGTCTTCCGACTTTCCCCTAATGCACTTTTTGGAATTTTTTTCTTTCTGAAATTCAAGGCCATATAGTAGGTAATAAGCACACAAAAAAATAATAATGTAATTCTAATAATAAAAGTTTTATTAAAGTTTTAATAAAGCTTATTCAGCCTGACCTTGGAGGGGTGAATCGGACCACCATTGAGGGGTGAATCGGACCATCTGTTTAAATTCCTCTTTTACGTATAAATTCAATTTTATATTTTAATTTTTACTTATAATAATTATTTATCATATTAAAATTCGTAATAAGTAATAAAAATGTCAATAATGATACATAAAATAAGAATAAAAATAAGGTGGTCCGATTCACCCCACTCCGCTCAAAAATTTTGACACTTTTTGGAATTCGTATTTTTTATATAAATTTCATTTTTTATTTTAATTTTTACTTAATATAAGTAACTATTATTATATTTAAATTAATTATACATAATAAAAATGTCAATAATAAAAAAATACTTAAACATGAGGGTCCGATTCACCCCTTCATCAATTTTTACGGCAGGGTGAATCGGACCAAGTTAGGCCCCATGATTTTGCCACTAATACTGTTTGGAACAAAAATTTACTTTGCCAGTTTAAAGCTAATATACTCGAGTGTATACACTGAAAAAATAATTAAAATCCATCCACAATGTACTTGTATCACATCGGTAAAACTCACATTTTTCAAAAGGGAAATTCTATTGAAGGCAAATGACTCCTAACTCTATTATATTTTTTAAAATATAAAACTCTAGAATTAAAGATGATCTCAAATGAAACCTGAAAAATTTCCGCGTGGCTATAAAATGAGCGAAAAAAATTTTTTATTATTATTTTATTTTATTTAGAGTGGACCGAATCCCCCCTCTTAAAAAGGCCCGTTGCACCACCGCCCGACATTATATATATATATATATATATATATATATATATATATATATATATATATATATATATATATATATATATATATATATATATATATGTGGGTGTGTGTATATCCTCTTTCTTTCTTTTTTTCTTTTTGTTTGCTTTTTTAAGTGTTTTGAAATGAAGTTATATTTTGTATAGTTATTCAAGTCATTAACCATCCATCGTTCATACTATTTGTTTTATTTATGGAAAAAATTATAATAATAGATGGTTTTTACTAATATATATTAAATCTATATTCCAGCCTTAGTTTCTTAGTTTGTTATAGCTTCTGATATTCATGATTAATGATAAACTTATGTTTCATTTATAATATGATGATGATTTTTAATATGATGATGATAAATATGACTGTGTCCCAATCCCACGTAATTGTTTATATTGGACATCATTACCAATCCTATTGAGCTCCCATGCTCCTGTTGTTAACGACGATTCCTGTATAATTATACAAGGACTTTGCAGGTTAGTAAAAATATGAAAGTAATTAATTAAATATAAGTTAAAGAAAAATGATTTTATGGCTTAATTTAAAATACTTTAAGAATATTATTTAAGTAAAAGTTTCCCCATATTCCAGTTGCTCCCGCACTGTATCTTCGTTTCCCAGCTATCAGTCCTGCAGTCCCCTTTTTACAAATAGAACCCCTCTCAGTACGGCTTACCAGACCAGGGTATGTATTACCTAAAATGAAAGACAAAATTAATATTAAGTTTATGATTTATAATGAATAAAATAATTAATTAAATATAATAAAGAGAAACTGGTGAAATCATGACTCACATGTGTTTTATGTTTTCCCCAGGGTTCTATTTTCAGTCCAGAAATTCTATTTCTTGGCAGAAATACCTTTTTTATTGTGGAGAGAAATTCTATTTTCAGTCCAGAAATTCTATTTCTTGGCAGAAATACCTTTTTTATTGTGGAGAGAAATTCTATTTTCAATCCAGAAATTCTATTCTTTGGACAGAAAGACTTTTCTATTTTCTAGTCATACTTTGTGGAGAATCTTCTATTTATTGATAGAAACACTTCTCTGTCCAAGATCCTTGACGAAGTTTCTATCAGGCAAGGTTGTCCCCTAAAGTTTCTAACCATAATTCCTCTGTTGAGGATTTTGTTAACAAATGATGTTGAACTCTCCCAAAGATCACTAATACTTCCCAACTCGTGGTATCAAATAGTCTAATTGTGAGACGTAGTAAAAGTTAAGTGCAAAAACATTATAGTATTAAAAGCGTTGAACTTTTATAAACAATTATTATTAATTACGTGAAATACTAACTTAAACCGTTAAACGACTTGGTTGTACAGTTTATAAATTTTTGTATTCATTTAATATATTTCCCCATTTACCCCCTGTTTCTCGAAGTTTCATTATTGCTACTCTTTTTAGCAAAATTACTAGCCACCTAGGTTACTATTAAACCACGGTGTGTTCATATATACATTGTGTAACTGTAATTGTGTGAAGGTTTATGACTATAGTATATGTGTAAGAGTATAAGAGTTTTGTAGATATTGATTAATTAAAACTTAAAAACTACTAGGGTGTTAATTAACCCCCTTCTTAGTCAACTTAAAAGTTATGTATGCAAAGACGAAAGAAATGTTTGGATGAGCCGTTCACCGCCGAATTGTCTACCAAGGGTGACGTGATGAATGAGAGGCTAGGTCCTGAAGACAACTACCCCCGTAAGCGAAGCCTTAACGGGTAAAGAAGAGGGGTATCGGAAGTAATACCGTCTGCTGCTCTTCTCTTATTATAGTTTGAGTCAGGTAAATACATATCTACTTGTTAACTGACTGTAAAAATCCTTTCTTATAAACTCATTAATTTAAAATATTAACTTATTAAAACTTTCGGTATATATATATAAATATTTATTTATATATATTTATATATCTAAGGGTAGTAATATTCCATAGTTAAGGGTCACCCGTATTTCTAGGCCATCTCTACAAATATTGGTGATCCTGGAATTGCTCTCCCTTACATAGCTTCATTAAATGGCGCCCGAACAGGGACCTTGTGTTCTTGTCCGTCGCGTTACATTTTTTGAGTAGGTTTGTGACTTGGTTCACACTTTCGTCTCTTGGATTTTCTGTAATCCGCTGGTTTCCTGTATCCAACAATTCGAGAAAATATCCATATAGTCCTTTGTTTTCCCTTAACTATTTAATTAAAAATATTGGCTGATACTAATAATAGAGACACTGCTGATCCAAAAGGACATATCAATCCTTGAATAATTTAGAATTAAATAATCAAAAAATGCAAAAACACGAAGCACATATGTTTGCTTCCCCAGTCGTTGATTATACCCGTAATAGCTATTCGCCTGAAAGGCATAGGGGAATAAAGCTATTACAACGACATGATATCAATGTCCAAAGTCCAGTAAAAAGATTATTAAATCCCCCTAAAGCTCCTAGTTTTTCAAGAATCCCTAAATATAATAATGATCCCTTGTATACTACGCATAAATCTCAGTATACTGATTCATCTGCCCAAAAAGTGCAGTATCAATTAAATATCATAAAAGAAATAACAAATCTTTTAAATCAGTTAGCTGTCAGCTTAAAGGATACGCAACTCAGTCATGCTGAATATCCTAACCATCATAATTGGAACAGTAGGAATCATAATTATTCCTCTAGATATCCACGTAGTTCTTCCCCTAAGTCGGAGAAGAGTAAATATTACTACAATAAGAATTTCAATAATTGGAACAATGTGCAGTCGTTGAATAATTCAACCTTTGGTTATGACAGGTCTTATTGTACAAATGTCCCACGAAGTATGAACGTTGATCATTATGACAGACTATGTGATTATTGTAATAAGGTGGGCCATAGTCTAAATGAATGCTACAAATACCTCGGTATTTGTAGTTATTGCAAACAAGAAGGTCATAAAATAGCTGAATGCAGAGTACGTCCGACTCCTTTGTTTTCCCCTCAGAATAGTCGTAGTTCTAGTATGGTTTGCTTGTTGTGCAAGAAAACGCATCCTGGGGTAAAATGTTTACTAAATGTTCAGAAACACGACGAAGTAAATGATACGAATATTTCTAGCATACGTAATAGTTCCCGTTCATTGCCTCCTTGTCTTCCTAGTAAAATTGTCAAATCTTGTGAAAGTCGTGGTCAGTCACAATTGCAAAGTAAATGTTTGGGTTTGGGTAACGTTGAAAAAGCTAAATTACCAGAACACTTGGTCGACCGTAAAACTCCCATGGTGAGAAATACACCAGTGGAGGAAACTAAGCAATTAACACACGTGGAGAAAAATGACTCCGTTAAAATAATTATTCAATCTAACGCCCCAAAAGTGGAAAACGTGGAAAAACCTATAATAAATGAATTATCAGTTCCTAATGTTCTCTGTATAAACGATTTAAATAGTAGTACTGAAAGTTTGTGTCTTTTGGATGCCATTAATCATAGTGTGCAAGATACAAATGAATCTAATTATAGTCATGAAAGTCATTTTGTTTTAAATGCCTCTGATCCTGTTGTAAAAGGCATAAATGAATTACTTACTAGTGATGAAAGCCAGTCTTTAGATGTTCCTGATTCTAACGCTTGTAGTATGAAAGAAGTTGTTCATAGTAAGGGAAGTGACTATCTTCCTGTTGATAATAGTCCCGAAGCGCAAAGTAAGAGTAAAACAAGTGCTGATGATGAAAATCAGTACCCTTTGAATGAAGATTCTCGGCTGAATAAATATTTGACAAAAACTTCTTGTCCCCCACCTGCTGAGAATACTTCTTCAGAATATAAATTTCCTTCATTCCCTTTGCTAAAAGTTGGAAATAAATCTTCCTTGAAAAATTCAGTAAATAACCCTTGGTACAATGTAAATGATAAACCTATCTCAAATTCAGCCCCAGTACCGATACTTGAATCAAGATTGCGTGTAGTGCAAGTTGATTGCGATAAAGGAAAATCTGGTTCTTTGATAGTTCCCGTCGCTGTTAATCCAAATAGTCATAACTACTATAGTTGCTTTGTTGACAGTGGAACTGGAACTAGCCTAATAAGTAAAGAATTTGTTTTAAAATGTTTTAAAGACGTAAATTTGTTACCATCCATTGACTTGGGAATTAAAGAAATCAAGGGATTACATCGTAATCAGAAAATACCCGTTGATCATTATATAAAAATAAAATTATTTTTCCCTAAAACTAATTTTGTCACCGAACCAATTGTTTTTGTTTTATTACCTTCAGAATTCCTGCCCGAATTAATTGTTTTAGGAGCTGTTGCCCTGAGAGAAAATGGACTACTGCCTTATATGTCTACTATGAAATTAGTACATAGAATAGGTTCAAAAATAGAACCAATATCAGTAGACACAAAGACCTTAACCTCCCCATATTCCCAATATTGGGATTTAACTTCCTTTCCATGGTGCTCTTAACATTGAAGAGGATTTCTGTGGTTATATTATATCTTATATAATCGAATAAAAATAATGCCGCTAAAACATCTTTGGCATATCTCTTACTCAATTCCTTTTCTATCTCTTTTCCTGCCTCTTCTACCATCTTCTGGGTTTTTGGGAATCCGGAGGGAAGGGGGGACTTGGGATATAAATAAATCAAATACTGAAATGCATTATTAATGCCTAAAGAAATAATATTTTTATATAGGCCCTGCATATATAAGTCATTCTTGAATAGCTTATCTCAAATAGGAATAAAAAAATCTAGTAATTATCTTGCAGAATAATAATGTCTAGTATCTCTATAGCCTAACTTTGATAATATGCCCCATGATATATTTATTTATGAATGTAAAATTTTATAAAATTTATTTACTAATATATTTAATAATAAAGTTTTTTTTGCAGATGCAGATTATTTTGTACATAATTAAAACCTGAACTAATGCAGTTAAGTTTTTCAGATACATTGTGGTGTGTTGACCTAGGTCTCATTTATCACACACCGCCCGCCATAAAACGTAGACTGTGATTTTTTTTTGTGATTAAAAGTAGAGTGATATCGAAGTATGTATTTTTTCAGTATAAAACTTTAATAGTGAAATCGCTTGCCTTGCGAAATAAATTGAAAAAGAAAAAGAAAACAATATTTGAAAATGTCTGTAAAAGAATCTGCATTTTAAATTGTTTTGTAAATTTGTTTTACTAACCACATTATGGCCAATACAAACAAATTTGTGGTCCTCTTTAGTGTCCCATACTTGGACTGTATATTTCGTTCGAGAACTCTTACGAACCTCTCACTATTTCGGAACTCTACCCTTGGTCGTTGTAAAAATTTAAATGTCCAATTTGGAAAACACTTAAAAAAATCCAAGGTGGGGAGTTTAGATTTAGTGGGGGGGATGTAAGGGGGTGTGAATATCCCCCTTTCTTTTTTTTTCTTTTTGTTTGCTTTTTTAAGTGTTTTGGAATGGAGTTATATTTTGTATTGTTATTCAAGTCATTAACCATCCATCGTTCATACTATTTGTTTTATTTATGGAAAGAATTATAATAATAGATGGTTTTTACTAATATATATTAAATCTATATTCCAGCCTTAGTTTCTTAGTTTGTTATAGCTTCTGATATTCATGATTAATGATAAACTTATGTTTCATTTATAATATGATGATGATTTTTAATATGATGATGATAAATATGACTGTGTCCCAATCCCATGAAATTGTTTATATTGGACACCATTACCAATCCTATTGAGCTCCCATGCTCCTGTTGTTAACGACGATTCCTGTATAATTATACAAGGACTTTGCAGGTTAGTAAAAATATGAAAGTAATTAATTAAATATAAGTTAAAGAAAAATGATTTTATGGCTTAATTTAAAATACTTTAAGAATATTATTTAAGTAAAAGTTTCCCCATATTCCAGTTGCTCCCGCACTGTATCTTCGTTTCCCAGCTATCAGTCCTGCAGTCCCCTTTTTACAAATAGAACCCCTCTCAGTACGGCTTACCAGACCAGGGTATGTATTACCTAAAATGAAAGACAAAATTAATATTAAGTTTATGATTTATAATGAATAAAATAATTAATTAAATATAATAAAGAGAAACTGGTGAAATCATGACTCACATGTGTTTTATGTTTTCCCCAGGGTTCTATTTTCAGTCCAGAAACGCGTTCTATTCTTGGACAGAAAGACCTTTTTCTATTTCGTGACGAAATTCTATTTTCAGTCCAGAAATTCTATTTCTTGGCAGAAATACCTTTTTTATTGTGGAGAGAAATTCTATTTTCAATCCAGAAATTCTATTCTTTGGACAGAAAGACTTTTCTATTTTCTAGTCATACTTTGTGGAGAATCTTCTATTTATTGATAGAAACACTTCTCTGTCCAAGATCCTTGACGAAGTTTCTATCAGGCAAGGTTGTCCCCTAAAGTTTCTAACCATAATTCCTCTGTTGAGGATTT
Source organism: Trachelipus rathkii (assembly GCA_015478945.1). NCBI lineage: Eukaryota > Metazoa > Arthropoda > Malacostraca > Isopoda > Trachelipodidae > Trachelipus > Trachelipus rathkii. The sequence continues at coordinate 25,002 of JABUQX010028651.1, read as the reverse complement.
TG
>JABUQX010028651.1:12500-20000 GCA_015478945.1 Trachelipus rathkii | reverse complement strand
TTCGTCTCTCTTTAAGAAAAAAAGTTACAGCCTCTCAAAGTTGTTAAAAGTCCCATAAACTTATCATTTTTGACCCATCAAGGTTAGGTCTCATTTCAGGCTCTCTAGTTCAGGTTATGATAAGTTTTGTTAGGTATACACAGAGAAAATCTACCTATGTAGAATTAACAAATCTTATCATAACCTGAACTAGGATGGCCCTAAAACGAGCACGAGGCCCACTAATTTTTTTTATAAGAAAGCCTATGGGAAAATTTTAAACTTTGAGAGGCTCTAACTTTTTTTCCTAAAGACTTAAATCATTTTTGTTTTTTTAAGCTTCATTATTATTTTTTTAGGGTATATCCTGTAATTTAAAAAAAAAAAAAGATTATAAGAAAATCCTATATTAATAATATGAGTTTTAACAACTTTGGGAGGCTGTAACTTTTTTCCTAAAGAGAGCGACAATTTGTTTTTATTATTATCATTATTATTTTTTAAGTATATATATATATATATATATATCTTTTGATTTTTATAAAAATTGAGGGTGACACCCCTCTGCACTTCTATTGTCATTTTCTTATACAATTTGTTTAAATTAAATGTTTATAGCTTTTAATACACCATTTATATGATTGACAATTAGCATACCCTTTATTTTCAGCATAAATACCAAAAAAAAAAATATATATTGTTTCTAGAGTTCATTAATAAATGTCAGCTTAGAAGACTGTTGCTCACAATAAAAAAAAATGGCTTAATTATTTTGTTTTCATTACTTTTTATAATTTTCTTACAGCAGGTTAAATGATGACTGTTATCAGTTTAATATTTTGGGCATTCAACCACCACATTGAATAAGGATCAGCTGACTCACTTAGCCTGACAGGAACATGATATTTTAATTTTTTTTTGGAAACTTATATTTTACTGTATAAATCGCAAGATGGTCTAAACTAAATTTTTAACATTTAAATATAGGGTCGTAATTCAACAAAAGGTAAAAGTTCAACCAAGAATCCAAATACCAACAACTGAAGATGATTCTCAACAAAGGACCAAGGATGTTTACACTTTACAACTTTGTTCTCGACACAGCAAACTGAGCACAGGTTATGACATTTCTCGCCCACCCATTTTACAGCACCACAGTTTAAAAAATTTATAAACAGGTAGTACCATAGTGTAATATTAATATTTATAATCTATGATTCCATGATAGTGAAATGGATTTAACATACTATGGGTAGCTGATGACAGTTAATTTTTAAATATTCTTGGGGAATTGCAGCTTTCTTTTCTTCAATATTTTCATACTTACTCGGATACTTTGATAAATTTATCGTGCTCATCATCTACGTGAATTTTGACAAGTGCATAACTATGTTATTTATTTAATTTGTTTATAGAGCAAGAAATTTTCACATTATTATATTACTCACCACTTTTAAATTATCAAATCTATTATAATAAATTATCAAAACTTGTTTTCTTTAAGCTTGAAGAAAACGTATTTTCTAATTAGATCTCTTTGAGTTTGAGAGCTATTCTACCATGTGGCCTAGTACTCACTTGCTGATTTGCCAATGTAAAGGCTCTACAATGTCATTGAATAAATAAATAAATTAATTAAATTATTAATTGATTAATTAATTAATTAATTAATTAATTAATTAAAAGTAAGTAAATAAATAGATAAATAAATGAATAAATAAATAAATAAAGAAATAAATAAATAAATAAATAAATAAATAAATAAATAAATAAATAAATAAATAAATAGTTTCTTATATACTTATAATCTCAGAGTGGTGTAAGTATTCTGATAAATTAAAATAATAATCATTGAAGGTCTACTAAAAATTTACTTTGAATGCCGTGAATAGCTTAAATTTTTATTTTCTTCTCAAAATATATAAAAATAAAATTTAATCTCAAGCACCATTTGTTTACCACGATAACCTAGAATTATTTTTTATTGATAAGATGCTTTCACACTACTACTACTACTACTACTACTACTACTACTACTACTACTACTACTACTACTACTACTACCAAAGTTTACCCCATTATAGGGCAAACTCTGCTACTACTACTACTACTACTACTACTACTACTACTACTACTACTTAATCTTTTATTATCTTTTATAAGTGAAGACGAAATATAAATTTGAGTTTCCTTTGATTTACTTACGACTGTAACACAATTTTATTTTATTTAAAAAGAAAAGAAGAAAATCTAAAATTCCTAGAATGTAAGAGCACAGTATAAATATCTCTATTATGGTAAGGGTTTAAGTAATTCATCATTGGGATAGTGAGTTACTGTCATATAAAGCTCGTGGTTATCTGAATGTTACAGAAAAATGTGACCAGCATCTACAAGGGAGACTTGAGAACATCAGTTTGAAAATTCCTTCACGTTTGAGTTGAATGAACAAGATAGCGGATATCAACTAATCCTGATTTTTACTTGAACCTATAAACCACAGAAAAAGGGAATCACTTTCACAGATTTGCATTTTTGCACTAGTTAATGCAATATTTCCAGCTGTGCAGGCTATATATAAAAATTAAAACGTAATTAATAATTCAGAAATTTTTTGTGCAATTTACTTTTTAAAAAAAATTAAACCCTGCTAAATAAAATAATAAGTATTTTTCGGATGAATAGAAAACAAGGAATAAAGCTAATAAGCTTCTAGGTATAATAAATCAATAAATCATAATGTCCTTTACAAGAGCAACAAAGGTATAAGTAAACTATAATAAGCTATGCTATGCCAGTAATAGAGTATTGTGCACAAGTTTGGGCCCCTTATTTAAGAATGCTAGAGAGAGGGCAACGTAGAGCAGCAAGGATGATTTCTGTGTTTGAAGGTAATAGCTATGAGGGGGAGGGGTGAAGGAGATAGATTTTTTTTTTTTTTTTTTTTTTTTTTTTTTTTTTTTTCAGAAAGGCAATTTCTCAGAGGGGAGATGATATAAGACTATAAAATATTTACATCTATTGATAATAAGGATTCCAATAAATTCTTCAAAGTAGACGACCATGGACGGGAGAGGGGAGACAGTAAGAAAATTAAGAAGAAGACATGCCATCTTGGTATAAGAAAACATTCATTTAGTAATAGGGTTGTTAATTTTTGGAATGATTTGCCACAGGAGGTTGTTGAATGTGACTCGATCGCAACAGTTAAGAAAGGATTGGATAGATATTTGGATGGTTTGGGTATCATATAATATATTTTAAAAAAGCCAAATTGGAGGGTTTTTTTTTGTTACGGTAGTTATTAAGATTAAACTGAATTTATGACTATAACAAAGTTATTAAAGCTTGTAGTGTGGTTAGCATGTACTTGAGCTAAAGTTTTTTTCTCTTAGTTGTAGACTTTGTGTATACTATGTAAGTTACTGACAAGCCCTAGGGTGCTTTGTGGATTTGAATGAGCATTTTTGGTGGTTGGTTTGTTGGGTTGACCGGTACATTCTCGATAGGCCCATTTGGCTTCTTACTGTCTCTATATTTTTACTGTTCTAATGTTCTTAAAAGAGTTTCAAATTAGCTTGATTAATCTCATAGAACATTAGTTGCTCTCACGTCATTGAATAATATATTTGAAAAGACACTAAAAATGAAATAAGTCAACGCCCGAATGCATTATAAAACGATCGATAATTGAAAAATATATTTGAAAAGACACTAAAAATGAAATAAGTCAACGCCCGAATGCATTTTATATACTATACACAGTATACCTTCAAAATTTATATAGATATATATATATATATATATATATATATATATATATATATATATATATATATATATATATATATCAAAAAGAATATATATATATATATATATATATATATATATATATATATATATATCAGGGTTGGGGATTTTTTTGATTTTTTTAGAAAAAAATCAATTTTTGATTTTTTTGATTTTATTGATTTTTTGATTTTTTTTTGATTTTTTTTTTTTTTTTTTTTTTTATCGTGACGATACATTATATATATATATATATATATATATATATATATATATATATATATATATATATATATAGTATATATATATATATATATATATATATATATATATATATATATATATATATATATTTATTGTGGTATATATATATATATATATATATATATATATATATATAGACAATAAGAAGACGCAGAATCCAATCTAGAGTGCCCATTCAACCCATAAAAATTAAGAATTAAGAATAATATTTAATAATAATAATTTAATTAATGAATAGTAATTATAATTACGGTCACATGGGCCTACCTAGACTGTCCCAGTCACTCCAACAATAATTAATAATTAAGTAATAATAATAAGAAGCCGCATTGGCCCTCTAGAATGTCCCATGTCAATCCATTATAATTAATAAATAAGAAATAATTCAGAAGCCGCATGGCCTATTCAGACTGTCCCAGTCAACCCATAATAATTAATAATTACGAAAGTAAGACGCTGCATTGACCCCACCAGAATGTCCCAGTCAACTCATAATAAATAAGAGTAATACTTAAGAAGCCGCATGGTCCTTTTTAGACTGTCCCAGTCAACCAATAAAAATTAATAATTAGGAAGCCGCATTGGCCCCTCTAGAATGTCCCAGTCAACCCATAATAAATAATAAATAAGAATAATACTTAAGAAACAGCATGGGCCTATCTAGGCTGTCCCAGTCAACCAATAATAATTAATAATTAAAAATAATAATTAAGAAGCCACATTGATCCCTCTGGAATGTCCCAGTCAACTCATAATAAATACATATATATTTATTAAATAAAACCGGAATACTTAAGAAGCATGCCATCTTGATAAGAAAGCATGCATTCAGTAATAGGGTTGTTGAATTTTGGAATAGTCTGCCACAGGAGGTTGACTGTTACTCGATTGCAACATTTAAGAAAGGGTTGGATGGGTATATGGATGGGTTGGGTATCATATAATATATTTAGACGAAGCCAAATTGGCGAGTTTTTAGTTACAGTAGTTATTATAATGTCAGACTGCATGCGTGACCATAACTTAGTTATTAATGCATGTGGATGGTTTGGGTATCATATATATCATTAGTTTTGACTAAGCCAAATTGGTGGATTTGTAGTTACAGTAATTTGACAAGCCCTAGGGTGCTTTGTGGATTTGCATGAGCATGTTTGGTTAGTGGGTTGACTGGGACAGTCTCGACAGGCCCATGTGGCTTTTTACTGTCTCTATATTCTTAATGTCTTAAAGCCGCATGGTCCTTTTTAATAAAAATTAATAATTGAGAAGCCGCATTGGCCCCTCTAGAATGTCCCAGTCAATCCATAAAATTAAGAATTAAAAATAATTTTTAATAATAATTAATGTAATTAATGAATGGTATTTATAATTAAGAAGCTACATCAAATTCTTTTCGATTTTCCCAGTCAACCAACAAAATTACTGAATAAGACACACCAGAAGCCACATAGGTTTTTTAGATCGTCCTTAGTCAACCCATAATACTAATACCTCAAGAATAAATCTATTCTTAATTATTAATTATTACACTGACTGGGACAGTCTAGATAGGCCCATGCGGCTTCTGAATTATTATTCTTATTTATTAATTATTATGGATTGACTGAGACATTCTAGAGGGGCCGATGCGACTTTATAATTATTATTCTTAATTATTAATTATTGTTGGTTGACTGGGACAGTCTAGGTAGGCTCATGTGGCTTCTTAATTATAAATACTATTCACTAATTACATTAATTATTATTAAAAATTATTCTTAATTATTAATTTTTATGGGTTGATCGGGATAAGGCTTCTCAATTATTAATTTTATTGGTCGACTGGGACAGTTTAAAAAGGACCAAGTGGCTTCTTAAGTATTATTCTTGTTTATTATGAGTTGGACATTCTAGAGAGATCAATGTGGCTTAATTATTATTTATAATTAAAAATTATTATTATTGACTGGGACAGTCTAGATAGGCCCATGCGGGCTTCTTAAGTATTATTCTTTTATTTATTATTTATTATAGGCGACTGGGACATTCTAGAGGGACAATGCGGTTTTTAATTACACTTTATTACTGACTGGGATGTCTAAAGGGGACCATGCGGCTTCAATTAAGAATTATTCTTTATTTATTGGCGGCTGACTGGAACATTCTAGGTAGGCCTAATTATTAATCTGAATAATAATTAAGAAGCCGTACGGAACCCTCTAGAATGTTCCAGTCTACCCATAATAAAAAATGAGAATAATACTTAAGAAGCCATGGTCCTATTTACTGTCCCAGTCAACCAATAAAAGTACAATTAAGAAGCTGCATTGGCCACTCTAGAATGTCCCATCCCAGTCAACCCATAATAAATAATAAATAAGAATAATACTTAAGCAGCCGCATAGTCCTATTTAGACTGTCCCAGTAACCAAATTATTTATATATATATATATATATATATATATATATATATATATATATATATATATATATATATATAAATAATAAATATATATATATATATATATATATATATATATATATATATATATATATATATATATATATATATATATAAATAATTAAAAATAATAATTAAGAAACCGCATTGACGCCTCTAGAATGTCCCACTCAACTCATAATAAATATGAATAATACTTAAGAAGCCGCATGGTCCTTTTTAGATTGTCCCAGTCAACTAATAAAATTAATAATTAAGAAGCCGCATTGGCCACTCTAGAATGTCCCAGTCGAACTCATAATAAAATCAAATAATAATTAAGAATAATACTTAAGAAGCCGCATGGGCCTATCTAGACTGTCCGCTGTCCCAGTCAACCAATAATAATTAATAATTAAAAATAATACAGCCGCATTGACCCCTCTAGAATGTCCCAGTCAACTCATAATAAATAAGAATAATTCTTAAGAAGCCGCATGGTCCTTTTTAGATTGTCCCAGTCAACCAATAAAAATTAATAATTAAGAAGCCGCATGGGCCACTCTAGAATGTCTCAGTCAACCCATAATAAATAAGAATACTTAAGAAGCCGCATGGGCCTAACTTTTCTAGACAACTTCACGCCTATTCTTATCCTCCAAGCCAAAAATCTTCCTCAAGTTGCTTTATGTTGCGCACTCTCCAGCATATCTATGTCTTTTCTAATAAGGGTGCTAAAATTGTAGACAATATTCAAATACTGGCCTAACATATGTATTATACGACATTATGAAAAACCAATATATATAATTAGTCTGGGTATCTGGAGACATTTCACTTAACCCCAGGCCCTAGCTCTGGGGTTCAAAATCTTACAATGGGAAACAATGAAACACAACACTAAAGAATGTTACAGGCACGGGTTACAATGCTAATAGTTTGTTGAAAATTGAAAAATATATATTAAAAATATTATAACATATATAGTTTTATTTTATTTTTTATTTCTAATAGTTAAATCATTTAAATATACAAAAAAAAAATAT
>JABUQX010028651.1:0-2500 GCA_015478945.1 Trachelipus rathkii | reverse complement strand
CCAACACATACCCTAAATATTTAAACTCAGACACTTGCTCCAGCTGCTCACCATCTAACATAACTTCACACTGAGGACTGTCCTCACTCACAACCATAACCTTACTCTTATCTACGTTTACTTTCAAACCCCTCCTTTTTAAATCTACTCCTGCCAAATCTCCCTACCAATCCTCTCTCTTCAGATTCGCCACACAGAACCAAATCATCCGCATATAATAGGAAGGGCACCCTCCACTCATCTCCATTCTCCATCATTCTAACACCATTTCCTGCCACCACCACCTCTAATTCTTTCATAACCCCATCCATATACAAATTGAATAACCAAGGAGACATAACACAACCCTGTCTCACTCCGCTATTAATCCTAAAACCAATCACCATTGACACCATTTATTCTTACACACGCTTCACTATCGTCATACATACTTTTGATTCCATTCAGAAGCCTACCACCAACACCATACATAACTAATACCTGCCATAAAGCTTCCCTATTAACTCTATCATACGCCTGTTGTAAATCCATAAAACCTAAATACAATTTATTCTTCTTCTCCTCATTTTCTCAATCATTTGTTTCAATGTAAAGATTTGATCCACACATCCTCTACCACTTCTAAACGCACCTTGTTCTTCACCAATCAGTCCTCAGTCACTCGACGCACTCTTTCGACCAAAATACCAGCATATACCTTCCCTACAACACTCAATAAACTTATTCCCCTATAATTTCTACAGTTCCCCTTATCTCCCTTATCCTTATATAAGGGTACTATTACTGCTCTCCTCCAATCCCTTGGAACTATACCCTCCATAAACGATTTATTACACAACTTCCAAATCCAATCAATCACCATCTCGCCTCCGTTCTTGATCATTTCACCAGTAATTTCATCTATACCTGCAGATTTGCCTTAATGACCTCTTCAACTTTCTCACTCTCTACCCATTACCTCCTCCTTACTAATAACCCCATCCTCTAAAAATACCTATTCCTTCTTGCACCATCAAAACCACACACATTCACTAACACCTCATCTTTACTGTTAATATTGTGCAGATTTTCGAAGTGTTCTTTCCACACTCCCCTCACATCCATTTCATCAGTTACAAAAGCACCATCCCTATTCATTATTCTAAGCAGATTCCCCTTATTCTCATTCTTAACCTTTCGCTCTTCCTTCCAGAAGAGCTTCCTATTCCCTTGTATGTCCTCATTCATCCTCCTTCCAAACTGTTCATTTACCTCTTGTTTTTTCTTTCTCCTACGTATGCACCTTTTAGTATTTCTTTTTTCCTCCTTATATAATTCCAAGCATCTTTCTTTTGAAACTTCATCATTTGCTTTTAGTACATTCAACCATGCTTCTTTTTTACTTTTAACCGCTTTCATCACCTCTTCATTCCACCATTCGCTGTTAACATTCTTACTTCCTACTTTAGCACATCCACACACTTCCTTGGCACTACTAACAATTGCTTCCTTCATTTGCCCCCAGATTTGTTCAGTATCAACTTGTTCACATTCAACCGATTTACTAGCGAGCGCTTACATACTTATCCTTATTGTCTTGCTCACTTATCTTTATTACCTTGGTTACTCAACTTCTCACTCTTAATTTTACCCAATTCCTTCCGTATCACCTTCCTCTTTTACATAGAACAACATAATGATCCGATAATCCCATTCCTAAACCCCTCACTGATTTAACATCCAACACATACTTCAACATCTCCTTCTTCACCAACACAAAATCAATCATACTTTTCACTTCGATACCATCTCTACCTACACCAACTCTAGTATACTTATGGATACTCTTGTGTTTAAAGAAAGTATTACTTACACACATACCTCTCTCTTCACAGAAATCAATCACCTTCCTACCATTCTCATTTTCTCCCGCCACCCCAAAACCACCTGTTATACCATCCCTTTTTTGATCACCTATCCAACCATATTATATATTAAATAAGTTTTTTTTATTTAATTTAAAAAAAAATTAGTTTTCTTTATTATGTTTCACATATTTATTGCAAACGCGGCAACTCTAATTATGAGTAGAGTTACCAATTTTGGGAGGATTTATTTTATGACGCTCGAGAGGAGGCTTTGTGGAAAAATCCTCAAAATAGACAAAATAGGAATAAGGTTTCTTTTACGTTGCCATGACAACCAGTGTTTTGAAAGCATTATAATTACGCTTTCTTGGAGGCACAAATCGAAATGCCTCCAATCAATGATTCTTATGAAAAATAATGTTTCGGAAGAGAATAAATGATCTTAATGCAAAATTAGCGTCCTTGTATAACATTTTAAACATTATTTTAATAGTAATAAATAGTAATTTGAATTATTTTCTTACATTAGTTGCTTTTATTTTTTTTTAGAGGAGGCCCGGCTCTCCTGTGCTTCCCCTCATGATGGCGCATGAAATGCGAGCGTTTCACGAGGCGCGAAACGATAACACCACTTCCAACTGAACGAAGGCACC
>JABUQX010028650.1:47500-59508 GCA_015478945.1 Trachelipus rathkii | reverse complement strand
TGGATGTGTAAGTAAATCTGGAAGTGCGTGAATGTGTTACGTTGTGTGTGTGTGGTAAGTAAATCTGTGTGCGTAAGTAAATATGTGTGTGTGTGTAAGTAAATCTGTGTGAGTGTAAGTAAATCTGTGTGAGTGTAAGTAAATCTGTATGTGAGTAAGTACAAATATGTGTGTAAGAGTGTAAGTAAAATCTGGTGAGTGTAAAGTAAAATCTGTGTGTGTGTAATAAATCTCTGTGTGTGGGTGTGATTGTAAGTGCTTATAAGTGTCTAAGATGGTATGTATATATATTTTATTAATATGAAGTATGAACTTATAAACAAAACATTGAAACTCTAAGTTATATAAGCAACCATGAAACTATAGCGCATTATATATATTATATATATATATATATAATATATATATATATATATTATACTATATATATAGATATATACCTAATAATAGTATATTTATATATATATATCATATATAGATCCAAGAGATGAAGATTATGTTCCAGATACAGGAAAATAAGCGTAAAAGACTATATATTTATACTCGAGGTAAGGAAACTTATAAAACATGAAACTCATAAGGCATATATATTATATAATATAGTATTATATATATAATATATATTATATATTATATATAATATATATATCATATTATTAATATATATCAAGAGAAAAAGACTACGTTCCAGATACAGGAAATTAAGCTGTAAAAATACGTATATATTTTATACTACGAATAAGAGAAACTATAAAAACCATTAAATCATAAGCTTATATTATATATATATATATATATAATAATTATATATATATATATATATTATATATATATATATATATATATTATATTATATATTATATATATGTAGTGTATATTAGTATTAAAATTATAATAAATATCGTATGACGGCCATCGATATATATAAACGGTGAACGTCACTTCATGCGAAAATGATAAAATTAAAAATTTGTTAAACTGAAAACACGTGATTTAAAATTGTTTTATGACTTTTTATTTTCTAAAATACAACTTGATGAAGAACCTATGTTTATTAAGCGAGGCGGCAAGTACGTTAATAAATAATTATATTATATTATATATATATTATATATATATATATATTATATATAATATATAATATTATAATATATATATATAATATAATTATATATATATATATATATTATATATATTATATATATATATATTATAGACTATATATACTATATATATATTATGTAATATTATAAGATATTAAATAAGGGACTTTGTGTGTGTGTGTGTATTTTTTAATCTTTTATTTTATTATTTTTATTTTTATTATTAAATCGGAAAATCATTTATCTACTAGAAAACAATGGCAAGAAACTGCCTCGAAATGCTGCGCATTGCTCCAGGACTAAACCTAATACCAAAAATAACATGTTCTCGATTCAATAGAAGAGGCAATAATTAAAAATAATAGAAGAAACTCAAAATAATTCAATAAAATGAATAAAATATTTCAAATAAAAATGAAATAAAATTCGATATTTACAGAGAACAACAACGAGAGCGGATGGGCTTCCGCCACGTGTTTTACGGTTTCGATTCAGTGTTAAACGTTTACTTTGTCGTTTCTCAATCGGACACTTTATAACAGAAAATAAATTTTTTAAAATACGTAAATTTAAATAATTCAAAATATTAAAATAATTAAAATTTCTAACAGATTGATTTAAATAAAATTTTCGGTATCTCAAATAGGTCTAAAAGTGAAATGCTTCGAAATGTGGCCGCAAACGCAACTGTCTCTCTCTCTCATTCTCTCTCTCTCTTCTCTTATATATATATATATAGTATATAGTATTATATATTTTTTATTTTATATATATTTATATATAATTTCTATAATATATATATATATATATATATATATATTATTATATATTATAATATATTATATATATATATATATATATATATATATAATTATATTATATATAATATAAATATATATATATAATATATTAATAATATATATATATATATTATATATATATGATATACTAATATATATATATAATATATTATATATATATATTATATATATTATTATTATTATTATTATTATTATTATTATTATTATTATTATTATTATTATTATTATTATTATTATTATTATTATTATTATTATTATTATTTTTATTAATTATTTTATTATTATTAGCCTTTCCCGGCACGCTTTAAATACTTGATTTCAAAATATCTCATTACCAGATCTCACGTTTAGATCTGTGGACTAAAGGTCAGAGATTTGCATAGGAGGTATGCGGTCGAGTTCTATTTTGAAATATGATCGGATAGAACTCGAAGCTGTGAAGACGTTTAGGTTTGAGGTAGTAAGGACAGATGAAAAGGGACGTGGAAGAATAGTTGAGTTCAATGACCACGTGGCGCAGGTGTGTGTGGTGTGTTGTGTAGTGTGTGTGTGTCGTGTGTGTGTGTGTATGTTGTGTAGCGGGTGGTGGGAACGGGACTGGCGCGACGTACAGAGAAGGATGTGACACAAGCGCGCGGATGTGAACCACGTTCGGGATGGGAACCGCGGCAGGCGCGGGAAAGACGCGGCGGGCGGCGGGCGGGGGGCTTCAGGTTTCGCAACTTGCGGGTGCGGCGGATTCGAAACAGCAAGGTTAAGACATCACAAGGGTAGCCTTAAGACAGATCAAAAAAAATTACCGTGGGCAAAATGACCATGGTCGAAAAAAAATTTAGGGGGCGTAAATAGGGGGGTCATAGAATATACAACGGTGCATTTACGCAACCGTTTGCGCGCCCTGTCTTCGAAGGCGCAAAAAATTAGCGGTGCCAAAAAATTAATGGATGCCAAAATACCGTGGGGGCAAAATGGACCCATGGAAGATCAGGGTGGTCGAAAAAAGGTCAGGCCAAAAAGGTCAAGGCCAGATAAAATTGGCGGCTCAAAAAAGGGCAAAAAGGTCAAGCAAATGCTAGGATTCTGCGGGGGCCCAGGACACGTCCAATATCCTCCCTACATACTACTACTAGCTACTAATAATAATAATAATAATAATATACTAATGATATAATTACATAATAATGAATAATAATAATATTAATAATAATAATAATAATAATAATAAAAATAATAATAATAATAATAATAATAATAATAATATAATAATTTTAATTATAATTAATAATAATTGTTAAAAAAAAAAAATAAAAATTTTTTTTATCACTTTTAGGAATAATATTTTATAGTAAATTGATAAAATATCTTTCGCTATAGACAACTTTTATAATTAGAAAATGAAATACTACTACTACTACTATACTACAACCAACTACTACTATACTACTACTACTACTACTACTATACTTACTACTACCACACTAATTTATGTATACATGGCACATCTGTAGAGGTAATATCTATTTTTTTATTATTAATTTATTATTATTGTATTTGTTATTATTTTTATTATTTAGTATTATTATTAATTATTATTATTATTATTATGCTATTATGTATAACTATTTTAGTATTTAGAGTATTACTTTGGATTATTATTATTAATTATTATTATTATTAATTATTATTATATTATTATATTAATATATATAATTTTATTTATATTTTTATCATTCTATTATTATTATTATTATATTTTATTTTATTATTATTATTATTATTATTATATTATTTTATATTATTATTATTATTATTATTATTATTATTATTATTATTATTATTATTATTATTATTATTATTATTATTATTATTATTATTATTATTATTATTAGAGTAATTTTTTTGGTATTATTATATTATTATTATTATTATTATTTCGTGCTTTTTAAAGTACTTATTTTGTAAGATTTCGTTTTTTACCCATCGCATTTTATAATTATAAAATGACCTTATGCAATTTTTTTTTTTTTTTATAGTTGTCACCACCACTCACGGGCAGAGCCCTATTTCAAGGCGGGGGTGGTTACACGTCCTCAGAAACTCACAACTATATGAAATTAGCAGATGGAGCACAGACGCAAGCTTTGAAGTGAGGGAGATTAAATTCAGCAGGAACACAGAAGATTGGAAGAGAATTCCACACAACAGAGGTGGCAGGAAAAGAAGGACAGCATCCGCAGGGTACTAGCCTGGAGTTACCAATATCCACACAAAACTCCTGCGCAGACACAGCACCCCTTGTGCTACGCGGGTGCCGGAAAGGTGGTGGTTACCGCGAGTTACAAGTCCCTCGAGCATCTGCCGCTGCGGCGGTACCTATAAGAAAGAGATAAAAGCACAAACATCGCGCCGCAAAGTAGAGGTCAAGTGAAGTGGGAAAGTCGGCAACGTTTATTAAGCCTTTGCCTATTGACGTCGACCCTTGTCAAGCCGGTTGAAACCAGAGCCCCACAGATATGAGAGCAGTACTCCATAATACGGGCGGATGAGGCCATTGTATAGCTGGAAGTAACTGAGAAGAGGAAAAAAAGTCTCCCAGTTAAACTCCTAGTTTCTTTGAGGCCAACCCTAGAAACCGTTGTGATGATGTGAGGTTTCCAAGACATTTTTTTGTTAATGTTAAGGCCAAGGATGTTTATATTGTCAACGGGAGAGACGAGAGAACCGTCGAAAGAGGTAGGAAAGTTAGAAGGTGTTTTAGAGAGGGAGATTTGTAGAAGTTGATTTCTTAAAGAATTAAATTTCACCAAGGTTGAGACGACCCACCCGCAAATTTATTCAGATCTGCGAGAATAGAATCGGATAAGATTAGACGAGAGGCAATTTTAGAAATAAGAAGGAGCAGATTGAAATGAGTTGAAAAGAATGAAGTCAAATCATCGGATACGAGTGAGATAGAGTTACAGGGCAGGAAGAAAAGATCATTACTAAAAAGTAAGAATAAAGTAGGAGATAAGACAGAACCCTGAGGAACACCACTATTGACAGAAAAAGAAGAAGTCGCCCCATCAACAACAGCCGACATTGAGCGATTTAGAGAAAAACTAACACATCTGTGTCAAGAGAGGAGAAATCAAAGTCGGGAACTGGAGCGCAAACGACTCGTTCACATACTCGAGAACTGAGGTGTTGAAGATGTGTTAGCCTACACAAAAGCTCTTCTTAATTCCGAAGGGCGGAAAACCATAAATCGTTAAGATAGGAAAGTATATCGCCGTAGACTCGGAGCGCCGTAAGCCGTACTGGCGATCGGAAAAGAGTGAAAAGAAGATTCCAGATGATCTAAGAATGAGAGTTGAGAAGGGTTTCAAGATCTTGATAGAATACAAGTGAGAGACAAATAGGGCGATAGTTTAAAGGATCGAGCGCTTCCATTTTTTCGGATCAGTTGGACATGTAGCGGATCTACGTGCTTAAACACTGAGGGAAAGTTTGTTGATATTGAGTCATAGAGATATAGGTTTGAACGAGAAGGGGCAAGCACGGAAAGCACACTCCTCAAAACCGGGAAGAATGCCATCCGGGCCACCACCTTCCTAACGTTCAATAGATTTCAGGATCCCATGACCTGAATCAAAGTAATTTAGGGCAAACGGCATAGGAACACTAGAGAGAAGGAGGAGGAGGATGAGGAATGCCGAATCTCCAGGGTCAAGTTAGAGAAATAGGAAGCGAGAAAGATTCACGTTTTAAGTCCAGTGTTATGATTAGAACCATAAGAGCGAATAAGAGGAGGAAAGGGAGATTTACAGAAGTTAGAGATGTTTTGGGCAAGAGGCCAGAAAGATTTGGCTGAGTAGGAGAACCAAGGAGGTCTAGCGCACTTTCGTTTGATGAAAGCTCGCTTTGCTGCGTAGGAAAGAGTATCCCTGCAACGATTTCTAGCTGGATGAAAATTGGCAGCAGAGTGATAGGGAGAACGAGAATTTTCCACTCCCGATACGCACTGTTCCTAGCCTGAATGGCCAGAGAACAAGCACGAGCGAACCATGGTTCATGAGGAGAGAAAGATTTAGTCGAAGAAAGAATTGAACCCTGCCCAAATCACTTTCAGTGATTAACAGCTCCCACCTTTATTTTTTTCTTTTTTCACGGGGCGAGGAGCAGAAGTTGAAGGCGTCACCAGATCAAAGCAGTCATGCCAATCTAGAGTTGCTTAAGCAACGCAGGCGCTCCCAATCGGCCGATCAAAGTAGTGCCAGAAAAAAAACGAGTATAGGGCCAGAGATGAGCTGTCTGGAGAGAACAAGTATTAATTAAGAGATTATAAGGATTGTGGTCGTTTACAATAGGAGCGAGGTGGTCTGTTATTATATAGAGAGAAGGACTAGGTGGTGAACATCAGTCAATGTGTGTTCAAGAATTTTGGTTAAGGACGAGACCGGAACTGTGTGTGGTTCTATTAATTAATTGCTCCAGATCGTGAGATGCCTAAATTGATTTTTTTTTCGGGCCCCCGGCCCCGGGGGGGGCCCCTCCTCCCCACCTAAATCCAGTATGAGAGGACCCAACCATTCAGTGGTTTGTTTACTTGAAATCCCTAATAGAGGAGTCGTCATTATTTGATGAGAGATATAAGTCATCGTGAGAAAGTAGAAAGATATTCAAAAAGGCGTGAAAATCTGTTTTGTTAGAACAGTAGCAGAAGCACAGGTTTTGTAGTAGAAGAAAGAAAGATTTTAAGCCACCAGAACGTCGAAGTTAGGAGATTCTTGAGATTCTCGAGACAGTGTATACAGGAGTGTTTATGTTTCCATAGGCACATACTTCACCCTTCAGACGGAAATTATGAAATAAGTTATAGTTGCATACATTAAACGAGTTAGACGGTGAATCATAGCATCTGTGTCTCAGACAAGTCAAAAGTGTTAGGGTTGAGTTAGGTGGGTTTCTACGTATGCAACAGTTAGATTTTAAGCCGCGGATGTGAGTAAAATCTATAGAAAGCCCGCGCCTGTGCAAAACTGCCATTACACACGCACACACATTACTTATCGTAAATATCTATTAATTTTTCCTCTTTTTTTAATTTTTTTAATATTTCTCACATTCATGACATTTCAGACGATTATCTTCAAACAAATTCATAACGATTTTATTTGTAGGCGATATATGTTACAATTTTGGAAGACTCAGCGATTCTTGAACACCGGATAGAAGAAATGAAATAATGAAGGCATTTCCGTTGGCCAAAAATTGAGGCAAAGAAGCGTTGAGTTGTTGTTGTTTTTGTTGTTGTTGTTGTTTTGTTGTTGTTGTTGAATAGTTGTTGTTGTTGTTTTTGTTGTGTTGTTGTTGTTTGTTGTGTTGTTGTGTTGTTATTTGTGTTTTTGTTTAGTTAGTTGTTGTTGTTGTTGTTTATGTGTTGTGTTGTGTTGTTGTTGTGTTTTGTTGTTGTTGTTGTCTGTATGTTTTGTTGTTGTTGCTGTTCTCTTCTTCTTCTTCTTCTTTTTCTTCTTTCTTCTTCTTCTATCTTCTTCTTTTTCTTCTTTTCTTCTTCTCTTTCTCTTCTTCTTCTTCTTCTTTTCTTCTTCTTTTCTTCTTCTCTTTTTTTTTCTTCTTTTTCTTTTCTTCTTTTTTTTTTCTTCATCTCTTTTTCGTCATTCTCTTTTGCTCTTTTACACTTTCTTTATTCTCTTTTTTTTCTTTTATTTTTCTCATGTTTCTTTTTCCTCTTTTTTTTCTTTCTTTTCTCTTTTTCTTTATCTTTTTCTTCTTTCTTTTTTTTTTCTTTTTCTTTTTTCTTTCTCTTTTCTTTTCTCTTTTTCCTTTTTTTTTTTTTCTTTTTTTTTTTTTTTTTTTTCTTTTTTTCTTTTTTTCTTTTTTATTTCTTTTCTTTTTTTCATCTTTCTTTTTTTTTCCTTTTCTCTTTTTTTCTTTTGTTTCTTTTTTCTCTTCTTCATTTTTCGTCTTTCGTTTTGTTTATATTTCTTACTTCTTCTTGGGTAATTAAGTTGTTCTTTGGGGACATTTTAACCTATAAAAGGGTTAGTATTTTTCATTTGATTTTCTGCTGAACTTAAAGTAATGCCACACACGTTGATATTAAATTTCTGTATAAGAAAAATTTAATATATGGATCTAGTGAATTAATATATATTTGCAAAATCAAATATTTGATATAATTTCACAGTTATAATTCCAATAAACCCTTAATTTAACTTTAAATTCAAATGCTTTTTATATATATATAATATATATATATATATATATTATATATTTAATATATAGATATAACTATAATATTATATTATATATTATAATATCATATTATATAATATATATATTATTTATAACGTAAATAAATGTCTTTAAATATATAAAAGATGGCTTCATGATAATGATTTCAAAATGAAGTTATTATACTTTGATGGAATCATTTATAATATATTTACATAGTATTTATTGGGTAATAAATAATATATTTAGTTATTTTTTCTTAGTAATTAGATTAATAAATAAATTATTAAAAAAATAAAATTTATAAATAATAATTGCCAAAAAATTGAATTAATTAGTTACAAATTAATTACAAGAAATTTATTTTAATTAATATACAAATAAATAAATTAAAGATAAATTAATAATTACTAACTAAATAAATCATTCAGATAACAAATAAATAAATAAAAAGTCAGCAGTAAATTATTTATATTGCTATAAAATAAAGTAGTATCAAATAAATAAACATAAACTAAATATATAAATATATTTGGATAAGTTCTAATTATTTAAATTAATATTCTCATGAGCATCTTCCAATCGATTTTATGACTTGCTAAGTCTTTGAATCATGGCACTTCTATGGCACTACCACTGTTTTAAAATCGGAATTCTTAAGGGCCATGAATGCACAATTTTAAGTTCTTTGAGGCATTAGGGAGCGATACTTTATATTACAACGAGTGTTTACCGTAAAATTAATGCTAGACGTTAAATTGTTTTATTAGAGATTTAAATTCTTGGAAATAAATGAAGGAGAAAGAATACATTGAAAAGATGATCGCGATAGAAATTTAAGCTTAATAGGTCAAGGGACGCTTGACTCAGGGCGATGTATCTCGAATTCTTGATTTTGTTAGATAAACTTTGAGGAAACAGCAGCCTAGAGCCTAGAATTAACAACAATTTTTCTTGGCAAGCACCATCTCGGGGAATATCTTTCGGTGTTCCAGGAGCCATCCACCATGCGAGGTGGATAGCAAAAGTTATTTATTGCTTGAAAATCTTTCTGCTTCCTGGTTAATAAATAGGACACACAATCAACCAGTGGCAAGACTATGAAGAATCGTATATATAGAAAGTATGATGACAGTTACTTGGACTTTGGTTTTGCGTCGACAAAGGTCAGTGGCGAAGAGAGGCTTCAGTGAGTACGGTATATGAAAATTTTGTCACTAGACTCAATTTGTAGTTTTCTAGTCAGTGTGTATGTCAAAGCATGATATTGTGCGTCGTCTGCTGCAAATATACCTTATCTGGCTTTCATGGTTCTATCGAAACCTTTTAATATCAAGTTATCAAGATCTAGTCTCCTTGCATTCACCAAAGATCTAATTTCACCTGCCACCTTCCTACCACTCACAACTTTTCTACTACATTCTGCATTATATGTTCCATTTTCATCCAACAGACACCCTAAATTTTAATTTCAGACGCTTGTTCCAGTTTCCTAGCATCCAACCACATTCTACGCTGCGAACTCTCCTCGCTTACCACCATCACCTTAATTTACATTAATTTTCAAACTCCTCCGCTTGCTCACCATGCCAAACCTCTTTACCAATCCTCTCAAACTTTCTTCCGATTCAGCTCACAAAATCAAATCATCTGCGTACAATAATAAGGCCACCCTCGACTCTCTGCCATTCTCCATCAGTCTAACCCCCCCCCTCCTGCCACTCCTACCATAAGTTCTTTTGTCACCCCATCTATATACGAATTAAACAGCCATGCAAAGATAGCACATCCCTGCTTGACTCTACTAATATCAATTTATTAAACCATTCGCTCTCCACTCCATTTATTCTCACACACGCTATGCTATCAACATACATACTTTGGATTCCATTCAGAAGTCTACCACCAACACCACATATCATTAACACCTTCCACAGAGTTTCCACATTAACACAGTTGTACGCCTGTTGCAAGTCCATAAACCTAAATAAAGTTTGTTCTTCTTGTCTTTTCTCTCATTTCTCATTTCAATGTAAAACTTTGATCTACACATCCTCTACCACATCTAAATGTACTTTGCTCTTCAACAATCAGCCATGGAGTCACTTGACGCACTCTTTCAACCAAAATATCAGGATATATCTTTCTTACAATACTCAATAAACTAATTCCCTTATAGTTATAACAGTTCCCCTGATCTCCCTTATTCTTATACAAGAGTACTATCACTGTGCTCCTCCAATCCTTCAGAACTATACCTTCCAAAAACGCTTTGTTACACAATTTCAAAATCTATTCAATCACAATCTCACCTCCATTCTTGGTCATTTCACCAGATGTTTTCCATTTATAACTTCTCAATGTACCTATTACCTCCCTACTAATTACCTCATAACCAAAATATAAACTTCTTACACCATCAAACCAACTCACAACACTATCATCTCTTCGTCACTGTCAATGTTATGCAGATTTTTGAGGTGTTCTTTCCACACTCTTTTCACGTCCATCTCATCAGACAAAAAAGCTTCATCCTTATTCATTTTTCTATGAAGATTCCAATTACTCTTTTTCTTAACATTATGCACCTCCTTCCAGAGTAGCTTCTCATTCACTTGTAATTCACTTGTAATTCTCCTGTTCCTTTACCTATCTTTTTTTTCTCCTAGGTATGCAACTTTTAGTCTTCCTCTTTTTCTTCCTATAATTTTCTATTTCCATACATCTTTCTTTGGAAACCTCCATTGGAAACTCTTCTTTTTTACTTTTAACCGCTTGCATTATCCCTTCATTCCACACTTTACTATTTGACATTCATACTTCATACTTTAGTACACCCACATACTTCTCTTGCACTAGTAACAAACGCTTTCTTCTTTTGTCTCCATATTTGTTCAGCTTCATCTTGATCACATTTAATTGGCATATTTGCGAGTGCTCTCACGTACTTTTCCTTATAACCCAGTTAATTTTAATTCTCTCTATTAATTCTCCTAATTTCCTCTTTTTGTTTTGCTTTCTTTCAACAAAACCACTAACTTAATTTTATATAACACAACATAATGATCTGTTGGTCCAACATCCCCAACCCCATCACTGTTTTAACATTCCTTATATACTTCAACATCTTTTTCTTTACCAACACAAAATCAATCATACTCTACACTTTGACACCATCTCCACCTACACCAACTCTCGTATACTTTGGATAAAAAACGTATCAATCGCAAAATACCTTTCTAATCAAGGAAATCAAGTCAATCACCTTCCTATTATATATATATATATATATATATATATATATATATCGTATATATATTAATATATATATATATATTCTATACTAATATATATATATAGATATATATATTATATATATTATAATATATATATATATAATATTATATAATAATATATATATATATATATATATATAATATATATATATATATATATATATATATATATAATAATATAATATATATATTACTGATGGATCGAATAACCGCAACCGCAATGGCGAAGCAACCGCACATATTTTCATAACCGCAACCGCGATTGTCACTGGTTACACAACCGCAACCGTGGTTGTCACTGGTCTTTGCAACCGCAACTGCGGTTGTCAGGAGTTATCTTTTTGAAAAGTTATCTTTTAAGACTGCAGAAATAAAACAAACTTTAACATCCAAGCCAAAAACTGTGTTTGAAACCATGAATGCTCATTTAGTATCAAGTAGTGATGATGATACAAAAATAGAGCTTAATGAAACTGTTTTTGATGAAATAGCAAAATAGGAAAAAAAAAAAAAAGGATCGATCAAAAATGATCCTCTAATGTGGTGGAGAT
>JABUQX010028650.1:40000-42500 GCA_015478945.1 Trachelipus rathkii | reverse complement strand
AGCCACGAGTTCATAAGCATAAATGTTCGTGCGTATGGAGGTTTAAAAATATAGTATTGATTTTTCAAGTTAAAAAAGTTGTCACGTGTAATTTTTATATGTATAAAAAAAAATTTCACGGAAGGATTGTAATAAATAAGGATCTCGCCCCATGCCACATTTCTCCATCAAATCGAAAATAACAACAAGCGATAAAATTATCCGAATTAGTTTCTTCCCTGAGTTGGTGCAGTTCATACAAGCGGCTGAAGAGGCTTCAGGATAGAAGTGAAAGCTTCCGCATTTACAGTCTCACCTCATATAACATTTATTAAAACGAAAGAATTTTTACTCTGTTTTAATCATTCAATTAAAAAAGTTTTAGAAAAATCAGTGTACTCTAAAATAAATTAAAATTTTAACCGTATTTGTTTTGCTTCCAACCAAAGATTAAATAATCTCAATATATAATAGTATATATATATATAATATATATCATATATTATATAATATATATACTTCACACTATATATATATATAATATATATATACTATATATAATATATATATAAACAAATCAATACGTACGATAAATAATACGATGATATATATTGAAATTATTTAATCAATATCCGAAAAGCCATGTGGGAAAATTATTGCTTCCAACCAAATGATTAAATAATCTCAATATATGATAATATATATATATATTATAAATATACTGATATATATATATATATATATATACTATATATATATATATATATATATATATATATTACTTTTTGTTTCTGTCCCATTATCATGTTTTAACAATGTTTTGTTTGTCTAAGATCGTTTCACATTATCAATTTGATAATATGGACCTACATTGTATAGAAGTGTCGTTTGGTTAATGTGTATATAACCAATTCTTCAATAAAAATAATTTTTTTTGTCAGGCGACATTATATGAACTTTTGAACTGATATGGAGCGTACGTTGTAATCTTTTTTACTTTCTTATGATTGAATGAAATAATCTCTGTAGATTCGGACTGCTTATATATACGTTTCTTCAGTAAGACATTTCTCGCTGTTCCCTCACCATCGTCTCTCCCTACAAAAAAGCTTGTTTGTGATATCTTTACGAGGACCTTCGTAAATCCTAGCGATGTATCTTTAATATTTCATTGACAACCGAATGGAGACCGATACATTGCTTGTATTCTAGCCGGAGGTGCAGATAATAGGCCTTTATTAATATCTGTTGAAGAATTCATCAAGATCATTGAGGTTGTACAAGCTTTGATAAATGCTAAGTATGTTTCATCTGATGTATCGCCTCTTGGTGAAGTATCCTTTGAAGAGAGGATAAGAGGGGTACTAAAAGAATGGATGTTTTTTTCTCGTCATGTGATAGTGTTAAATGTATTGATGTACGTAACTATTGAAAGCCTCTCACAGTTGACACATTAAGAGGCACCCGTATAGATTTCACCGTTCATTCATCTGAAAATATTACCACATTGATTAAAATGAAAGAGAACTATCAGTTTATCTTGTCGATGTTGACACACTTGAGAAATTAATTCATGTCGTCGACGGTTTATTCTATAATATTTACACTGGAGTATGCGGCTTACCATATAATAGGGTATACAGGGGCGTGCTAACAACAACCTATGTGGACAAGCTTACTTCTCTCTGGTATGAGCGAATGCAACTATAAAACCTGAATATGCTGAAGAATGGGTTAGTACAGTAAAAGGTATTTATTCCTATATTATTTCTAAGGGGATATAAGCTCTGAAAGAATATATAGAAAATGTCCAGTTTCAGCTTCATCCCATGTGCTCTATATATATATATATATATATATAATATCTATATATATTTATATATATATACATATTATATATATTATATATATATAATATATATATATATATTATATATATAATATTGATAAATCTTGTATATTTCTAAATTCTTATATACTGTAATATTTAAAATACTAGAAATAACTATAATTTTTTTTGT
The DNA here is from genome assembly GCA_015478945.1 of Trachelipus rathkii. Classification (NCBI taxonomy): domain Eukaryota; kingdom Metazoa; phylum Arthropoda; class Malacostraca; order Isopoda; family Trachelipodidae; genus Trachelipus; species Trachelipus rathkii. The sequence goes on along the minus strand of JABUQX010028650.1, from coordinate 40,500 downwards.
TTTTTTTAGTATATATATAATATATATATATATTATATATATAATATATATATATATATTAAAATAATATATATATATATATTATATATAATATAAAATGGGTATGTTTTAAGTTCTTATATACTGTAATATTTAAAATACTTATATGTTTATAAAATTTCATTATTCTTTATATATATATAATAATATATTAATTATATATATATATATATATATATATATATATATATATTAATATATATATATATAAATACTATTATATATATAATATAGATTACTATATATAATGTGCTTTTCATTAAATTACATGTTATAAAAATGAAAGCTTGATTTTATTTCCCTTACTATATAGATTTTATTTGTTATGTGGTCAAATAGAAAATTAATTTTATATTGAGTTTTATGAAAATAAAAAAGTTGAAAATATGGAAATGCATATGCTTGAATAGAAAATGGAACGTACATATTATTTTATTAAAGAAATATATTTTTTAATGAAA
>JABUQX010028650.1:20000-35000 GCA_015478945.1 Trachelipus rathkii | reverse complement strand
CGCTGCACCCTTTGCTCAAGGACCGTAATATATATACCGAGGAAAGTCAAAATAATATATATATACCAGCATTATGAGACCCATATTAACATATGGACATGAAGCCTGGACACTAAACACAAAAAGCTAAGAGTAAAAGTAAAGGCATGCGAAATGAAAGATAAGATGATATTGGGGGTGACCAAGATTGGATAGAGAGGAATGATTGACGTGAGGCGTTGTTGGGAGTGGAAAATATATTGGAACTGGGGAAGGACAGTTGAGATGTTCGGACATTGTGGAAGGAGGATGGGAGCAAATAGGTGTGCGAAAAAGTATTATGGCAGCCGGAGGGAAGAAGAGGAGTGGGAAGGCCGAGGATGAGGTGGAGAGATGGTGTTGAGAGAGCGGTGGAGAGGAGGGGTGACTATGGAGGAGGTGGAAGAGGAAAGAGTTACGATAATCGACGGCGATGGAGGAGCTTCGTGCAGGAAAGCTGACAGGTGCATACGCCTACAAGAGGATGGTGAGAAAGGTGATATGAAAATATATATATTAATAATATATATATAATATATATAATATATATAGTAATATATATATATATATATATATATATATAATATATATATTATATATTATATAATTTCACAAATTACTGGCCAGAGTGGTCGTCCTGTCCTTAGGTCTGTGTGTGTGTTCTGCTCTCGCGCTCTCCCAAACAACATTAAGTACACTTAATTACACTTCAGTACGCTTACATAATGTTAAGTACACTTAAGCAACCAGCGTGACGTCATACAGAAAAATACAATATAAAGATAAGTATAAGGAAAAGTAGCTAAAAAAGCTGAAAATGGAACTGGAACTGGAACTGGTGGAGAGAGTACAGTTGAGATTGTTCGGACATGTGAGGAGGATGGAAGCAAATAGGTGTGAGAAAAGGTATTATGAGTGGCAGCCGGAGGAAAGAAGAGGAGTGGGATGGCCGAGGATGAGGTGGAGAGATGGTGTTGAGAGAGCGGTGGAGAGGAGGGAGATGACTATGGAGGAGGTGGAAGAGGAAAGAGTTTACGATAATCGACGGCGATGGAGGAGCTTTGTGCAGGACAGCTGACAGGTGCATACGCCTACAAGAGGATGGTGAGAAAGGGGAGTGAGAAATATATATATATATATATATATATATATATATATAATTTATATTATATATATATTATATATAATATATATATAATATATATATATATAATATATATTATATATATTATATTATATATATATAATATAATATATAATAAATATATATATTTATATATATAATATTGTATATAGAGATATATATATAAAATATATATATAAATATATAATATAGTAAGTTATAGATATATATATATAATAATTTCACAAAATTACTGGTCTCCTCCTTAGGTCTGTGGTTATAATCACTGAATGCACAAACAACATTAAGTACACTTAAGTACACTTCAGTACCCTTACATAATGTTAAGTACACTTAAGAAACCAGCGTGACGTCATACAGAAAAATACAATATAAAGATAAGTATACCGAAAAGTAGCTTAAAAAGCTCAAAATGTCGTGGACCGGTACGGTACGGGTTGCTGGGAACGCAGGTATAACCCCAATCACATCGCAAACCCCAGAAAACGATTCACCTACCAAGAAAATCTATAAAAACCTCAAAAACTACCTAAAACCCAATATTGCAAAATGTTGCAATGCAACATTTGCAACAAAAATTTTATATTTCCTTTTAACAGTTTATTGTCTTTATTATTGATGCTGACCTACACTCTAGAAACCAAATAAAACCAACAAATTATTAAAATCGGAGTATATTTACCTGAGTCATTTTATCATATTGTCCCTCACTGGAGATACGTTCGTCGAAAATTGGTTCATCATTCGTCCCTATGTAAAAAGGCTCCCACATCTGGTGTGATTTTATTCGTTTGCCGACTTCTATCACCGACAATCCAGGGTTTATTTTAGACGTTTTCCATTTCTAGAAGAGAGAAAGTAGTTCATGTGAAAAACGAGGCACCAAAAGCATTTTGGTGCAAAACTAATTTGTATCACTTGTTAGATGTCTTTTAAAAATTTGATCATTGCACGAAAGTTTGAAATAAATTTTTAATTGGAAAAATATACGAACAGTATTTAATATAAGGTTTCATAACAAAAAAAATAAAAAGATTAATATAGTCCTAAGGGTAACTTTTTTAATAATTTTTTTCTTTACTTTCAAAAACTTGAAAGAAAGAAAAAATGAAGGGAGTTTCCTATTCCTGGAAACTACTTAATTAAATGGCACTCTGTTTTTAGGCTTGATTTTCAGACAATGCAATTCAAAATTTTGTAAAATTGTTTCTGATAAAAGAACACAGTTTGATATTTTTGATGCTCCACGTAGCTACCGTAATTTTTTATGTTTTTTCTTTAAATTAAATAAAATAAACTGCTGTTTATAATTATCGCACCACTTAGAAAATAAGACGTCAGGTCTCACTGTTGCCAGGGTTTGTGTAATAACACCATACGGTGCTGTGTCTGTGGAAGAGGATGACGAGGAAGATAGAGAATTACATGTGTGACACTGTATAATGTTTATTTCGTGACAGTACAACACACACACACGCGCGTTGCTACCTGATAAGTGCCACTGATGGACAGGATTCACATAGTGTAACCATAAAAAAAAAAAAAAAGGATTTTATCACTAAAATAAAAATTAGATTGGATGGTATGAATCCGTGGAATACGTAAAATTTAAAACGTTGAGTGCCAGTTAAAATGGCTATGTCGAGGGGTTTTTAAAGGACATATATTCAGCTCCAAATATTAATTTGTATAAAAATAAAAAATTTTGATTGGTTGTGGTTGAAACCGCAAACAGGTTAAAAAGTGTTAGTAATGAAAAAAAAAATAGTGCATGCTTCTGGCGTAGATTTTTTGGTTGCGCCAGAAAAATATTGGAAAAATATATGACGACCGACGTCTTTAATATAAAATTCAAATATATGACGATATTATTAATTTAATGACATTTAAATGAATGGCGTCGTCAAACATGCTGAATCCGATGGCATAATCCGAAAATATTCAAACAAATAACATCTACAGGTACGTTTTCCTCGGTGCGACTCTTACGATGATCGTTCAACGATGACGTGCAACGATAATCGTTAAGCACTATTTCTACGCATTTCCTATGAACTGTGTTGCTCCGAGCGACTGCCGCTAGAGTCGTTTACGATGATCGTAGGTCTGAAATAGTCGTACGGGAGAAGGGTGAATATAATCGTCAGTCGTCAACGTTTATTGTTGTGAAAGACAATAAGCTGAGATTGGCAATAAAGTTAAAAAACAAAATGAGCTATTTTTTATTTTTTTTTATTTATAAAATACTGGTAAATTATATTAATAATTATATATATTATATATAATATATATATATATAATATATATAATAAATATATATATATAATAAATATATAATTAATATATATATATATAGATAATATATATATATTATATAATATATATATATATATATATATATATGTTCGAGACTAGGTCGGAACGAGACAATGTGAGTTATACTCTATTATCTCTAGCTTTGTCCTACTCAGACGTAAATGAGTACATTAGTGGTGCTTGATGCTAATTGGAAAAACTCCGGTTACCGCGATTAGGCCTGGCCCAGCCAGCGGAGTTTGCTTAGGCCAAGTTTAACCCAAGGACCTTCTCGTTAGTCCACTTGACAGGGCGTTGAATTCGTTCCTACCTCGGGGGATGTCTGAGATTGAGAATGGGATGATATATATATATTATATATATATATATACTATATATATATATATATTTATATATAATATATATATTATATGATATAGATATAACATAACTACTAAATATATATAAACCAACAAATAACAAATCACAAAAAATAACTAACCTATAACCTACATATAATAATAATAACACATATAGTTTGCAGCCGTCGATGAGCATCCGAAGCGGCCAGGCATGTAACTAAAAAAAACTATAACAGCTGCAAGGAAATAAAAAAAACATTTTATTAATCAGGAGACATTATTATACCCCATGTTTAAAAAAAAAAAAAATAAATAACGCTTTTGAAAAATATTAAAATGTTAAATGATGGAAAGCTGTATGATAAGCATCGTGTTTTGAGAATTACGAAGCAACTCGAAGTACCGAGAAAGCGCGCAAAGTTGCCAAATGTTGAATTTTTTTTAACTAAAGAATACCCACGGGTAAAACTTAAAGATGGACAGATGTCGGGTTTCTCGGCCTACCGGGGACACGCTCTGTCCCTCCGTCGGCTCGAACCCCTTAAAAAGGATATAAAAAAGAAAAAAAAACAACCTTTTCTCCAAAGCGTAAAATAAATGGTATTTGTAACTCTTGCTCTCGTGAACGAATGCGGGAATTCAAGGTCAATCACAGCGACGCCTTCCCAGATCTAAGATTATACTAATATTTAAGGTTATTATAATATTAAATAAAATAATTTTTTTTCTTAAGTTTTTCATCGTGTATGAAATTGCTTGCTGAAAAAAAATGTTTATTTATTTCCTGTAGATGGTATAGTGTTCTAGTTACAGCCTAGGAGACCTCTTCGGGATGCTGCCATATATAAAAATAAATAAATATTATAAATATATATTATATATAAATATATAATATATATATATATTATTATATATTATATATATATATATTATATTATATATATATATATATATATATTATATATATATATATATATATATATATATATATATATTATATATATTATATATTAATACATATAATCGGAAAACTTTTAGGTGCTTCAGCAGATGAGTAGGTGATCGATTTTTGAAAACAGTCCCTCTCCATTCTAACTCAAACAGAAGTGTTCTTGGCTCTTTTTATCCATATGTATGGATAAGTATTTCGTCGTCTTCCATCTCCTCTATCCAAAGCCATTTAAGTAATAATCTTTTACGTCTACTCAACCTTAAACTTATTTTGTTAAATAAAACCTTCCTCTAGAACAATACAACTGTGACTAAAAACAAGCGACTATTGAAAATTCAATCAATCGTAGATGCTCCGAGGAAAATAGTACCCAACGATCATCGTTCAACGTTTAATCGGTTAACGATAATCGTTGAACGATCATCGCGAGAGTCGCTCCGAGGAAAACGTAGCTTACGATAACGATGACATTTGAAATGAATGACATCTACAACTAGAACAAATTACACTTAAGTAAAGCTCAAATAAGATAAGTGACAATTAATATAAGTCACAATTTATATGTGGTTGTGGCACTCAAATGAAATAACACTAATTATTAAACATGGGACTCTTAGACAGTAATACTAATGCACCGTAATAAAAGTTATGGCACCTTCGTATGGCACTAATAAAGTGATGCGGCACTTACGTTCAGCGTCGCGGTAAAAGTGGAATGTCACTCAATGTTACCGCCATAAATGGCTTATCACTCTCGTTCAATTTCTTGTTAAAGGAAGCATGGCAACGTCGTTGGCACTGCGATAAATGGTATCATATTCAAATTCAGCGCTATGGTAAAAGTCAAATGGCACCCAATGGCATTTGATAAATGGTATGGCACTTTCATCAGATGTCTCGGTAATAGCATGGCACTTACACAAACGCCGCGATAATGTGGTATGGCATTCACGAAGGGATCTCAATATGATTTGGCACCCACTATTGCACCGCGATAAAATAGTATGTCATTTATAATGAACGCCGTAATAGTCTAGTATGCACTCACGATGACCCTGTGAAAATATGATCTGGTATTCACGATGGAATAGGAATAAAAAAGCATGGCACTCCTATTCAGCACCGTGATATGGTATGGCACTATCGATGGCACCGCGATGTGACCTGGCATTTAAAATGACACTGCAAGAGACAACTATCAATGGAACCTTCACGTAAGTAATAGTGGCACCAATCAAATGGCACTTTTAGGCAAAGTATTAGAGACACGAAGCGATTGGCACCTTGAAGTAAAATAACACAATATATTAAATATCATACCACCTAACAAAAGTGGCACTATAGGCTAAATGGCACTATAAACATATTGGCACCATAGACAATATGATACTATAAACAAAAAATCACCATAGACAAAATGACACTGTTAGCTAAAAGTCACCATAAACTAAATAGGCACTTAGATTAAATAATATATATAATATACTTATATATATATATAATATTATATATATATATATATATATATATTTATTATATATATATATATACTATATAGTATATATATATAATATATATTATGATATATAAATATATATATATATATTTATACTATATTTAGTAGTATATATATGGCCAGCCTCGTAGAAGACCACAATCCATTATCTCAAAAACTTACAATAGCTACAGGAAAAGGAATCATTGTTGGAACCTTGCAAAATTTACGGGGAGACTGTTAAAAATAAAAACATCTGAAAACTAACAATAGCTACAGGAAAGAAATACATTTTTGAATCCTGGTAAATTGAGTTGGAAAATGTAAAAAAAAATTCAAACATTTAAATTGGCTATTTTTTTTGGGAGGGGGAAAATGATACATAGATACATATATATATATTATATATATAACTATATATATAATATATAATATTATAATATATATATTATATAATATATATATATATATATATACTATATGTATATAAATGTAAATTATTTATTTTGAATAACACGGCAATGTAGGGGCTCGAGCCTACGGGAACACAGGGTGGGACGTTTTCCATTCCATACCCCGTAGGGAGGGGCGGAAGGAACCCCCGCGACACCAAATACCAAAGAGCGGGGTTCCGGAGACCCTCCCCGGAGGGTGGAAATAGTCCTACCCTGTAGTTCCCCGGGAAGGCGAGAGACCCGACTCCTGCCATCGGTGCGGTATACCCTTGGGTATTCTTTAGTTTACAAAACAAAATTTAATAGAAAGTATTTATTTTTAACGAGTAACGCAATAAAAGGTCTCATAAATAGGCTTCTAATTCCTATTACTATAATTAATTATTAACACAATAATTTTTTTTTTTTTTACATTATTTCTTAAAAAAATTTTACCAGATTCCAAAAATGTATTCCTTTCCTGTACGCTATTGTTTAGTTTTTGATATAGATATTTATATATATTATATATATATCATATATATATAATTATATTATATATATATATATATATATATATATATATTATAATATATATACATACTAATTACATTTTCCACACTAAAATTGAACCAGCATTCCAGCAATGTATTCTTTTCCCGGTAGTGTTGTAGGTTTTGAGATATGGATTGTGGCTCTTCTAGAGGCTGACCTAGTATATTATATAATATTATATATATATAATTTAATATATATATATACTATATTTATATATATATATTTATTATATAGATATATAATATATATATATATATATAATAATATATCTATTAATATATACTACAATAAATATCGACTCACTACCCACTACAATCCTTACTAATAAAGCAACCCCTACACCATATATCGCCATCCACATACTCTCCTATAACTTACACTTGTCACTTAAGATGACAAAATACATATAACCGGTATTACTTCAGAGCTAGAACACATCCTGTACTACTAGTCACCGCAGCATCCAGAACTACATTGCTCTCTCCTCAAATTAATCACAACTGATGCTCAAGTTACACTGCAGGAAAAGCGTCTTCAACGTAGAATCGCAACTCACCATCGACTCAAACGAACCGACACAATTCACAACAAACATTAGATTGGCACATATCCCCTGGACGAAACAATACTTTTATATACTCTCTGAGAAACTCATGTTAACTATAAACAAAAAAAAAACTAAAAATTAGTATCAAAAAAACAACAAAAAAAAATACAGAAATCACTATCTCTTCAATAATACTCAATAGCCTACAGCCGGAAAAGTAATCACAAGATCTTATTGGACTCCTTCGTAAAAATCTCTTATAGTGAACATTATTACAATATAGTTCATAAATAACTTATCAAGCTAGCAATAACTGCTTCATACGATAGACACATACGCTGTGGAGCTATTTATTCTACTAGATTCTAATATTAGTAAGCGACGCTCTCAACCCTACAACCCAAAATACCAACAGCAAATCAGAGACATCTTAACTAGTGCATAAAAAACCCTCACTACTCATCTCCCACCGCGATCACTCGAACCAACTCACACAATCAAACCAAGCCCCCTATAGTCACTACAATTACCGCATAACCCTCACCTATCGCATCACCTACATCTATGAAGCGCGCCCTCATTTAGACTGTTCTTACACAAAATCGCTCTGCTACACATCCATTCGGTGCTCGTGGAAACGAGAGACTTCTCCTCATCATCTCACTAATACTCACTCGCATACTGATATACAATCCGACTATGCTAATATATATCTCTATTGCCTCACTTAAAAGACACACCGTCCTCACATAACATATATAACGTCATCCAATAAACTCGACGCCGTCACTTAATAATAAGAATATAATACTACTACGCTCTCATACACCCTATACTACACGTCCACGCACATATAAATACCTATACTAATATTACATATATTATTTGTAAAGTATTACACACGCAAATGTAGAGGCGGCTCGAGCCGGCGCGAGGAAACACCAGGGGGGGACCGATACCTCTCCAGTACCCTGTAGGGCAAGGGGCGGAGGAACCCCGCGACACCCAATAATTACCAAAGAGCGGGCTTTCGGAGAACCCTCCCCGGAGGGGTGGAAATACTCCTACCCGTAGTTCCCCGGAAGGCGAGAGACCCCGTCTCCTGCCATCGGTGGGGTATACCCTTGGGGTAGTCTTTAGTAAAAGAAAAAAACAAAAGCACAACTCTTAAGAACTAGAAAGACTCTATTTATTTTACAGTAACCAATAAAAAGGTACTCTAAGAACTGTAGGCTCCTCATAAATGTCCATTCATTTACATTATATATTATTAGCAATCAAATAATTTTTATTTTTAATTTTTTTTAACATCTCTTTCCTAATCTAAAATTTTACCAGGATTCAAAAAATAAAAATGTGTTCTTTTTCGCTGTAGCTATGTAGTTTTGAAGACTGATATATTTCAATTTATTACTATATTATCTTTTTTTCTCTTTTTGTGTTGTGTGTGTGAGAGTTGTGCGCCTCCTAAATGCGCACAGATTGTATTCCAAGAGTCATTATGGTACTTCCTTTGCCCACCCAGTGGCATATTAGTAGTTCTCTTGAGCCAATCAATTACGGGTATTGCAACTTGACTTAGTATGTCGCCGCTGAAAACCAACTTATCCCTCATGCATAACTATTAATAACTGAACCTCATATTACTACATTACACCACATGACTCACCCACCCTACACAACCAAGCCTACATAAAACTCACATCTTAATAAAATACTCCACTACATCACTCTACCGGCCTAGACTATCTGGTACCACATAACTCAGACTTACATTAAATAATACTACCGATATCATATACCGTATCTATTACCCTACATACATTCATATAGTACCTACACATCTACTTCTACTCACATTATACTTCATCACTCATACTCTCACCATATTACTAATAATAATATATATCATAGCTAATACCTTCTATAAACACACCATGCACACAGGGACCCACGTCGTATATAACCTAATTTATAACATATACTAGTAATATTATAATAGAACCGATAATAATTATATCCAGAACTCTAAGTAAGCCCTTACTAATAACTTCAAAAGGTCTAGACTACTAAGACTTCCAAAGCGTACGGAGCACTTCCAATGTAGACAAGTCTACGGACCTCAGAACGCAGCCTGACAAAAATTAGCAGAATGACCATGACAGTGATAAGCGCATTACATATTACAAAGGTCTCAAAAATATAAATACACGTCAAATCTATTTAACAGATAAAAAAATATAACTCACTTCTAAGTTAATCCAGATATCCAGCCGTTACCAGACGCTGTAATTCAATAAATCAACTTACCTATCCATGGGCGTGTAATAACCCAGAACATACGCGCAATACTCCAGCTACTATTGCGACCCGAACCCGCGATCTCGCACCTGACAACTATGACTCATTCCGCATCCTGATCACCTTACGACATACAACATCCCGCAATACACCGCTCAGTCCGCATCCTGATCCGGACTATATAAAAAACATATGAGATTGAAGGATACGTCTTCTCGTCACATGCTTTTCAAGAGTTTGCGAACATACATATAATCAATTACCGATCAAAAAATCAACACTAAAATTCTTGATGCATAAATTCCTAACTCCCGGACGCACCGAATCTTCACATGAGGTGTAGACATCTCATACAACCCTTAGGTTAATTCCCCTTAATACCTCTGCAAAAATGGAAACGCAACGTAAACTCCATTCCGCAAGCTGAACACCTCATCCGAATTCATGGCCTATCTCTCCCTATACAGGATCTCAGGGACGATCTGCGCTCCCAAATACTCACCTCTCCATCATTCTAGCTCGTGTAGAAACGCCACCATTTCACGCACTCTCGATGAGCTCGCTGTGCAACTTCTGACCTACAGCCTTGTCAGCCGCCGACTAACCTCCATTATCCCAATAATTAAATAGTGAGCTCACCCGCACATACATCGCCACAAAGTCATATAATCCAACACATATCACTATCACTCACTACACATACCTCTCGATCGACCATTAACGAAAACCGCCACACACTTACACGGAGCTATTCCACTATATCGAATATTCACCGCCTTTTGAGACAGCACCGGCATTTTCATAAGTATAAGAAGTCGCTTTCAAACTTGGTATATGTTCTATTATGTGTTAAGCTCGTTAACGCGAAATTCAATCGGCAGATGTTATAGGGGGATTGCTCCCCTGAGAGCGAAGCAAAATATCTCGCTTACGCCCTTGTTTGCTGCTTCTAAGCAAAGCAAAGAGTAAGCCATATTGGTTCCCATCGAGCCTGATGACGTAATCTCGCGTAGACGAATTTACGTACCCTTGCGTCCCCCCGTAAGGGGGAGGGACGCTGCCCCCTAAAATTAAATTGATCGTAGAGGCTGAAATTTGGATGGATAATCGATTCCCGAAGGGAAATCGATTCTGAGTCGAAAAACAATTCCTGAAGGAATCGTTTTTGACCAACTTTGACCGGTCCGCTCCGGCTCGGCCAGTCTATGGCTCCAGATAATTATAACTATAGAGGGTTAGAGTTATTTTCGTATCGGCTAAAATTTGGAGGGGGTTAGATGGTGAGCGTAACCTCGTCTTAGACCGAGGTTACGTCCCCTGCCGTCCCCCAAGGGGCCCCCACCCTTAAAAAATCAAAGTATTCGATGGAAGAACGTCCAAGAGTTTGAGAGCGGATTCGGAGTCAGATTTCTAGAAAGAGTTGGTAATGGAATCTGAGGAGTTGGCATCGGCACCAGTGCTGGCTCCGGGTGCGCCGAAGTTAATAAACATTCAGTTATAACAAACCAATTTTGGGTCTATATATATAGTTATTGGGTCTGTAGATCTCGAAAATAATGGTTTCAGAAAAATCATAAAGACAAAATAAAAATAAAAAATAAATAAACTAAAATAAATAAATATATTCTTATCTTGTTTATAACTTAAATTGTCATGTTTTACATAACCCTAAATCAGTAAATCAGTAAATCAAACTGCCTCCTCAGCCCTTCTGTGGATCTATTAGATCTATTGATTCAAGTCATAATTTTATTACTAAAATTGTCATGTTTTACCCATACCCCAAAGGCAGTAAATCAGTAAATCAGTAAAATCAAAACTGCCTCCTCATAAACTTCTGTAATCTATTGATCTATTGATTCACAGCACATTATTTTTGAGTAAAATTGTCATGTTTTACATACTATAAAGCAGTCAGTAATCAAACTGCCCTCCCCACCCATTTGGTGCTATTGATCCTATTGATTCAAGTCACATATTTTTTACTAAATTGTCATGTTTTACATACCCTTATATCAGTAAATCAGTAAATCAAACCACCATTCCAGCCCACCCTCTGTGCTAACCATTGATCTGTTTGATCTAATTGATCAATGATTTGAGGTCAGACGTCTGCTAGAATTTGTAATGTTTTACATACACCAAAATCGGTAATCAAACGGCCATATTTACACTGTCCAACATCATCCATTAATCTATTGATCTATCTGATTCAACGTCACATTTCGAGTATCATTTTGGTAAACATAACATAAAACAAGTTATTTATACACTGAATCAACGAAATTTGCTAAAGTAACAAATATTTGCACATAATAAAGCTATACTTCAGCACATCTGAATATGAATATAATACACAACGACAAACCTGACCGCCTTAAACATGAATAAACTTTAAACGTTAATAACACACTTAACCAGTAAAGTAACTAACATAGCATACAAGACGTAACCTATTCACACTGTATCAAGCAAATCTCTAAGATAACCAATGTTAATTTTATGTTAACATAGTTTTATTTAACATAGGCTGTGAAATTCAGGCTCAATTATCATACTGAACAACAAATATAATCTAACGTAATAAAGTTTCCACATCAATAAAGCTAACATAGCGTACCATGAACTAAGAAAATAATGACAAAGACAACGCTAACACAAACTTACACACGAATAAACTTTAAACATAAACAAAGTTCCACACTTAACACCAGTAAAGTAACTAACATTGACATGCAAAAGTAGCCTATTTTTTACTTTGGTTCAAGTACTCTCTCACCATATTAACGTTATCTTACCTGACAAGTAACATTTAGCAAAAATGTATTATAACCTAACCTTGATCGATTATCAATCATACAGACCAACGAATATATGCTAAAGTAACATAGTTTTCACATTATCCGATATAATAATATTTACAAAATGTTTATCATAACCTTACCTTACCATAATATAATCCCCAACAAATAATTGCAAACATAACAAAGTTTTTTCAAACATAACATAAAAAATAACAAAGTTTTATCCAAACATAACATAAAAATAATTCTTTGATCAAAATATTCATTTTAGGTTAGGTTAGGATAGTTTACCCAAAAATTTAAAGCAGTAAATCAGTAATCAGTAAATCAATCCCCCGTCCCCTCACCGCCTTCCCTTATCCACCCTTCCATGACCTTTTGATCCTATTGATCTAAATGATTTGCAGGTCACATATCGAGATATCATTTCAAAAGAAATAAGACAAAATAGTTTTTTTATATATAACCAACGGAATATATGCTACTTACATTGTATTTTACATTAATAAGCTAACATAGCATTAACCAGAACTAAGAATATAATGGCAATGACAAAACCTAACACACTTACGCACGAATGAAACTACTAACTGTACTAGTACAGCATTACTATAACAACATAAGTTGCTAGCAAATGTGTACAAAACGTAACTAATTTCACATTTTTTTCAAGCATATAATCTAAATATCAATCTTAATTTTACCTTAACACTATGATTTACGTCGCATTTCGAGTATTCATAGTGCGGAAATCTAATAACACCTAGCACAAAAATCACAAGGCAAGCCCAGAACAGGGATGAGTTCATTTATATATTAAACAGCGAATATAATGCTAACATAACAATCTGTCTATTCACATTAATTAAAAGCTACATAGGCATCATAAACATGAAAACTAAGAAAACAGGAATTTGTTTACAACGACAAATACCAATAACACAACTTACGTTACTAAATTTAAACTAGTAACTATTAACAAAAGAAAAGTTCCCACAGTGCAAATACCAGTAAAGAGTTGAAATACATCACTTATCCATTGGCCCCATAACCCAAAAACCCACCCCAAGACTCTCGGTTACCACACCATTTTGAAAATAAATTTTATCTTTTTTTTTTTTTTTTTTTGCACATCTCCACCACACCGATAGAAATTCATCACTTTTATCCTATATTTCCAGCAAATATCTTAAACAATAAAAAGTAACAAGACATCTGCAAAAAAGAGAAGGCCTATAACTTAACAGTAATTTATTTATTTAACGGTAGTAATTTAATTCAATTGTTTACATTGACAAAGTAAATTCTTAACAAAATTATTTCATAAACTTGTCTAATATCATACATACAAATCGAATAACTGTAACACACTAACCAAAGTTGTAAGTCAAACATAAACATAAAAATAAGTTCTATCTACTAGTGAATAAAAATATCATAGTAAAATATGATAAATAGTTTACTTATTTTAAAGCAGTAAATCAGTAACATCAGTAAAGCAAAACCATCACACCTCCCCACAGCACCCGCCCACCTATGACCTTTTGATCTACTTATCTATTGATTCACTGATCATATTTCGAGTATTTACATTCGGCTAATACATAACACAAAATAAGGTTCTTTATATACTAAACCATCGAATATATGCTAACGAACAAAGTTTTTTACATTATAAAATAAAGCTAACATAACATACCCTGAACTAAGCATATAATGTACACCGGCCAAAACAACACAACCATACGTACGAACTAACTTACTAACATGAACAAACTCCGCACTTAACAGCAGTTAAGTACTACCACTTCGTACAACGATAACCTCTTCACACTTTTCAACGATATTCTCATAACACTATTAATGTTAATTTTCAACATTACACATCGTAATTATATTATACACAAAAATTTAGCATATCCCTGTCAATCATCATCATTTAACGCTAAAGACGTACCCAATTTTTTACATCAACTTTATCGTAATATTTAACAAAACATTCATCATAACCTCGTCTAAGTATCATAATCCCCTAGCGAATAATCTGCAAACATAACAAAGTGCACAAGTAAACATACAACAATAAAAAA
>JABUQX010028650.1:0-15000 GCA_015478945.1 Trachelipus rathkii | reverse complement strand
CATAACACTGCTTGGTTACAAAAAATACACAATCTAACATACAATAAAAATTGATCGAGATATATTAGCATTCACAGACTACAACTGTATACACCTTGAGAGTTAACGACAATGAAGCGAAATACAATCAACTATTAATCTTAATTTTACCTATTTATACGAATTCCTAGTAATTACAGTTACGCCTCATTATTCGATCCAGCCCTTGAAATCAGTAAGTAAAATAACTTAACATTTATCCAATTAATTTAGAAAAACAAATATTATACAAGCCATCTCAAGAAAGCTGGCATTTGGTATTTCTTGTAAAATCGTACTTTTTCTCAAGAAATGACAATCCTTTCGTTCCAATCAGGATAAAAAAGCTAACATAAATTGAAGATTATGAGCTTCCACACCCTTAACAAAAATGCATTTAATTCCATAAAAAATTATATATATATATATATAAATATAAATATTATATATATAATAATATATAAATTAATATAATATACTATATATATATATATATATAATATATTTTAGTAAATATATATATACTATATATATTATATATATACTCATATATATATATAATATTATAGTATATATACTATATTATTATATAATTACTTTAATATATATAAATAGAATAGTACGCCGCCACAGTAAGCCTTACAAATCGCTTTAAAAATATAAAACAAATAATAATAATAATAATAATATATAATAATAATTAATAATTATTAATAATAATAATAATAATAATAATAATAATGAATAATAATAATAATAATAAATATTAATTTATAAATTATTATATATTTCATAAAGCTTTGAACACAATGCACCAATGACAATCCAGACTTTGAAAAATAAGTTTCAAAAGTTGAGTTCTCATTGGTTATTGTTTTACCTTACAATATAAACATATTTACAGTATTTTGACTGGGCCTTTGCAGCTTACATTAGGAATACAGAACAAAAAAATAAACGATATTGCAATGGCAACACGTGACCTCTGTTTTAGAACAAATAAATGAACAATTCTATATTCTTCGATGTATACTGCCATATCATCTTGGCCCACCCACAAGAAGCAAATTGGTCATTTTGCTTTATTTACATGAGATAAAAATATTGGTTTCATTTAATCCATTTGCGCTCTTCTTCTATAGAGGCTTCTGATGATGAACCCAAATTATCATCGGCATACGACCTGCTTAGGTAGTCAGCAATGACGTTATCTTTTCCACTAATGTGGTTCAGGATAAACCGGAATCTTTGGAAGTATAAAGACCACCTCATTATTCTATTATATTTCATACCTCTTCTTGTTCATCGCCGTCAGCGGTCTATGATCCGACTGAAGGATAAACTCCTTGCCGTAGAGGTATGGCTCGAATTTCTGATGCCCATAACAATCGCTAATGCCTCTTTCTCCAAGATTGAATACCTTTGACTGCCGCGCTTCTCAGACAATTTCTTACAGTTCACGTACGCATTGGTAGAAGGATCCCCGTCTTCCATGTAAGGAGGGAACAATATTCCTAATTGAGGTACCGGATGCATCACCTGTAGCGTGAATGTCTCTTCAACTCAGGCATTTCTTTAAAATCGGTTTCGAGCTTAAAGCTTCTTTCAGCTTTTCGAACCGCCTGCTGATGTTTGGACTCCCACCTAATCTTTGTTGGCTCACCCTTCTTCGTAGTCAAGTCAGCGCGGCACATATTGTGCATAGTTCTTCACAAAATCCTGGTAGTAAACAGTGAGCCCTAAGAAAGACCTTATTTGCTTTTTATTCTTATGTGGCTCTGTCTTATTGATCTTGATCACATTGTCATTCATTGCAATCCTATGGGCCGACTTGCCATGCTAATGCCTAAAAGTCAACACTCGACGAGGCAAAACTACGCAATTCGTCGGTTCATGATGGTGGAATCACTCCTCCTGGAGTCTTTGTAGTACAGCCTCCAAATCAATCAGCTATGAATCGATATGATTACCGCAGCCGGTCTTGAGCGAGACAATGCGCAGCACCCAGAACATCTACCAACTAGTCCTGGCACCATTACTACCAGTCATGATAAAGTCAACATCGTTGATACCATCCAGGATCCTGCGCATTGACCTCACAAGCGTCGAGCCGGCATTCACCATACCGAATGGCAGCTTGAGGTAATGGAAATGTCCATCTTCGGTTGAAAAACCGGTTTTATGGCAGTCCTCAGGCTTTATTTTAATTTGCCAATACCCCTTGGCTAGGCCAAGCTTTGTATAAAACTTATCCTTGGCAAACTTGGTGAATAAAGTCTGAGTAGTGGTCATAGGCTCAGGATCGAAGACCGTGATCCTATTTAAGGCCCTATAGTCGGAGCACACCCTTTTACTCCCGTCCTTTTTCTGGACTACGACTACTGGCGCTGAATAAGGCGACGTGGAGGGAACTATGATACCCATTTGTATCATCTTATCTGTCTCCTTCTTCAGTTCTGTCCGCGTCGTGAAAGGCAACTTATATGGCTTCAGTTCTGATGGGGTATCATCTATAAGGTCTATCGCATGATAGTAATTCTCTTCGCAGTGCCAGGCACGTCCGTAAAAATTTCTTCATTTTTCTCTAAAATCATCATTCTTCCTCATAGAATCTGTGATGTCTTTACTGATCTTAGTGTCAGACAGCTTTTCCTTCTGTACCATCGTAGGATTCATGTCTACTAAAGCGATATTTTCTTCGTTCTCGGTGTCTAAGAGCACTGCAGAAGCACCTATATTCCCCGATGACTTGGGTGCCATGTCCTCTTCTTTTCCACTCTTCCCTCTCACATTATAATTTCATTTAATAAGATTGCATATTCGGTACGTATCGCTTAAATTACTCATCAACTTGGATCTTGTAATTATCCTTACCGTACAATTCCACCACTGTGTACGTCGCCCCATCTCATCAGCATCTTATTGTTGGAAGTCGGGTAGAGAAACGAGGGTCCAAGTCTCCTACTTTCGCTTCTGGTCTTCGCGCCCTGTGTAATATTTTTTTGTGAAATCGGGCTCTTGCTAAGTATTTCTCTAGCCCAATTTTGGAGTTTCGTTAGCCTTTCTTGCAAGTCAAAAACATACTTTATGTTGACCTTGCCTCTTCAGGATTGATATCTCCTGCCCAAATTTCATGTAAAATTTCATTGGACCTCGCACAGCCTTCCATACAGGAGCTCGAATGAGAGAGAATCCTGTGGAATCCTGCGGAGCCTCCCTTATGAAAAATAATAATGCTTCAGAAACTTTATGCCATTTCTCACTTACCTCACTGGCAGCATTTCCTGAGCATCGTTTCAAGTACCCATTGACTTTATCTGTCAACCTTGAACTCATTGGGTTGATAAATACTAGAGAATTTGCTGCTGATGTTAAGCATCTCGTCACGTCCCGCTCATTATCAGAGCGGAACTGACGACCATGTCACTGAAGTAATTTCTTTTGGCACCCAACCTCATGAAAATAGAAACCAAACTTTCGGTAACTTTCTGTGCAGTTATACTTTAAGAGTACAAGTCTCCGAGATAACGCGTGGCCGCATCCACCAAGCGTCCTAGGACATACTGATCACTTCCTGAGACGGTGGTGCAATAGGTCACGCATCAGAGTCAATAATCACTCTTTGCAAAAAGGTCCTCAATGATGGGATAGAACCAGAGGTATTTCATTCACCGAGCTTTCGGGCACGATTCATCTCGACATATACACATGAGTAACAATAGTTTATTTACATGTTGATATATTATATGGGCCAGAAGAACTGTTGTGTGATCTTACCCATTGTCTTCTTTACACCTTGATGGCCACCGAAGATTCATCAATTGTGCCATCGTTCATCACCCTAACTCATATTCTTTTAGATACAACCAAGAGTAAATCTTCCTGCTGATTTCCTAACTCTTTTTACAATAGCACATCCATTCTTACCATATGACTTGTTTTTCGCCTTTTCATATTGACCCCACCCCTCTGTAGAGTAAACGATCGTGCCTTCTGTTCTCTTAAAAAGGTTTTTTTTTCTTCCTTCCCCGAACACTCAGGCAAGTTCCTGTAGATCTTCACTATGAGTCATCTCCTCTCCTTCACCCAGCTACTACATTCTTCTTTCTGGAACTTTGTGTGCGCACGGCTACCTTACCTCACCTCTCAATGACTCACCATCCTCATTAACACGATCTACTTCGTCAGACCCCAGCATGTACTCTCTTCAATTGATGTCTCTGGGAACCGTACTTCTGTACCGTTAACATCTATTAGTGTTTGTTAGCGACTTCAATTCTATCTTTTCTTGTAACTTCTTCCACCCTTAGATGAAACATTGGGACCCTGTTGATCACGTTTAGTCGATGGACTCCGCAGGTGGTTCGACGTTCTCTTTTCATCAACGTCCAAACGACTGTTGTACGACGGGTTTCCCTCTAGTAAAACTTCTTCCCCTCTCCAAACTCGCCATTCCAATTTGACATGATTGATGGTCTTGATTCAGATCTCATAAGAAATCTTTCCTCAGCGTATTCTCGCATCAGGAAGTAGCAAACTTCTAATGCTTTGCTCGTCTTCTACTTTACGGTAAGACCTCGACCACTCAGTTGACTCCCCGCGAGGTTAGGATGACTCAGGGGCAATGCAACCCTTTGACATTTCCCAATAGACTAAATCATAGAGACGATTCCGCAGCACCAAGCTGCGTTTACCTTACCCACGTAATAAGGGGGGTATTCCACATCTATTACTTGCGAGAGGAGCTTCGTCACCGTACCGTTCCAGCAAATCTTATTTTCATGTTGTCTCTCACATAACACCTCTTTCGTACGGAATTTCTTCGCACGACAACAACATTTACACCCCGTATCGAAAAGAGAGGTTTTGACTTGGTAGCATTCACCATCCATAAGTCACAGGTAGGTGTTGACAATCTGTCAATTTTCACCTTCTCTCATTCATATCAGGAGGACTTCGCTCATTCACCTGAACCATCAGGACTTTTACTGCCGCTCTTCAGAGACTCCGGATGCTCCGTTGCTCTTATTCTTCACTCTTCTGTCTGCTGAACTACTCTGGTCCTCTTCCATATTGTTGAAATATGAGGCTCGTACTAATCTCTTGCGAGATGCCCTCTCCTTTGACACTTGAAGCACGTGATCACCACCCTGGGCTCACTGCTACTGCGACGCTGACCCTGTCTGTCGCCGCTTCCTCCACCGATCTTACTTTCATTGTTCGTTACCCTCGACGTACGTTGAGGTCATTGCTTTTATGATTACTATTCGTTGAGTAACCACTGCCTCTCGATCTAAAATTATTATTATTATGATGACTTTTATCCGCGTGATTGTGATTTTGTGTGTGACTGTTTGTTGCGAGTTTTAAACGATGAGCTTCCATGTATCCCTCAGAACTAGCTATGATATCTTCCGTTTCTTCTTCGTTTCCCTAAGGTAGGTTGCGAGTTCTTTTGGGACAGTATTCAAATACTTATCCACTGAGAAAAACTCAATAAGATCATCTGGCGTCAGTGTTACATTTGCTGCAGTAATCCACTTTTTCAGATAGCTTCAATTATCTTCTGTAAGTACACCTAGGATGTCTCCTCCGTAAGTACATCGATGGTTTTGTATTTAGCCACAGTACCCACTTTCAATCGAGACATACTCTCTAACAAGCTCTTTAGGCCTTTATCATATTCTTCAGCTCTGCGAACAGGCAAATTGCGAACCATTCAACAGCCTTACTTGTCAAGAAACACCCTAAAACAAATGCTCCTTTCCATAGGATGTCGTTCGCTACCGCATATGGTTTTAGACATTAACAAGTTTCTATACTATATCATTTTTCCTCTCATCGAAGAAAGAATGGAAGTTTCAACTTCGGGTATTTACTGGCGTAGGAAGTGCTGTGGCTGCTTTTGAGTCTTTGTGAAAAGCTATTGCTGCTGGTCATGTGACGCTGTTTTCTTCGGGCTCAAGCTTATCCTGTAAACATTCTTTCTTCATGCCTCTTCGCATCTTTTTCCGCTTCAACTTAACTCTTTTGAAGCTTCAGCTTCGACCTTAGCTTTTTCTACTCCCGCTTCAGCCTCATAAGCTATTAGCTTTTTCTCTCAATCTTCAAGCTTAGCTTTCTCTTTTTCAGCTTCAAACTAGCTTCTCTACTCCCGCTTACTCAGCTCGTAGCTTAGTCTTTCTCCTTTCAAGCTCTCAAGCGTAACTTTTTCTCTTCAAGAGCAGCAGCAATCTTTTTTCCTCCAAAACAGCAGCAAGCTTCTTTTCCTCCAAAGCATCCTTGCCGTCGTTCTGACGGTGATCAACACCCGGTTGTTGCGCAATCCTATTTTTAATGCGGTCAAGCGAGTTCCTATACACGTGAACCCATTGATTTACACATTTCTACAAACTCAGCCATTAGAAGTAGCCATTGTCTTAATTGTTGTTATCAAAAACAATTATAAAGACTATACGTTCGCAACAAATGTCACTCTGACGCACGATCACAAATCACGTTTCTACCAAAATTCTGAAAATTTGGCTTCTACTGATACACGTATGAAAACCAATTTCTGATCGATCTTAATAATACAAAATGTATATTAATAAAATAATATATATATATATATATATATATATATATTAATATATATATATTATATAATATATATATATATATATTATATTATATATATATATATATATATATATATATATATTATATATATATATAATATATACTGGTTTAACAAACTGCTAGTAAAATTTGCAAAAAGTCTTGCAGCGAAAATAGTGATTTCGCCCCGACACAAAACTAGTGAAAATCGGGAATTACGAGACCACATTTCGCTTCGCATCAAACTTTGTAATTTTACTGCCTATCTAAACAAATTTAATACATATAGAATATATATATATATAATATTTCATTGATATATTACTATATTAATTAATTATAATATTATATATATATATATATTATATAATATATTTATTATATATATATAATTATATATATTTTTATATATATAATATATTTATTAAAAGTATAAATATAAACAGATTAAATTATTCCAGCAGTTTAATTGTTTCAAATAAATGGGTATTGTAATGCCAATAGCAAAAATTACTATTTCACCAAATCGCATAAAACGATATACGTTCCAACTTAATAAAATAAAAAACCGGTACAACCGACTATACTTGACATTACAACACAATATCAACAATATCCAAATGCGATATTGGTTGAAAATACTTAAACGTGACTCACATAGCAAGGTTCTAGCGACAGGGCAAAAGCAATTACGAAATGAATACACTGATGCTCAAAATATATTAGCAAATAGCAAACTTAATTACAACGAGGAATTCAATGATAACGATATAATGACTGTAGGGTTACAAAATAAATATCCCGAACAGGAATACCCAATTTAAATGTAATTCGGTTGAAAAGATATTAAATTATATGTCAAACTTACTCTTCGAACTAATAAACAAATCCTTGGCCAGGCCCCCTTGACAATCCAACCAACTATCACTTTCTTAGATATCTCAAACCCTTATATTGTAACCAGTATCTAAACACTCATGTTGAATGAGGCACGGCCTGTGCTAATATAGTGCAACTTTATACTTAAATCACCAACCTATCTCCTTAAGATCCTTCAAGTTGGAACAACGTTTTGACGGGTTCGTTCTGCTTTGTGAAAAAACCTGATCAGTCAATTACTATTCTTATCAAAGATTTTACCTATGTCTTGTGATCAATATTTTGATCATGAACTCTCAATGTCTTAAAGACCTAAAATAATTGCTACTTGTATAATTTTAAATAAATTAAGAAAATGAAATCCCTTATGGAAACACTCAAGAAAACTTCGCTGGAATAAGTTTAAAAATATTTATTTAATAACAAAAAATAAATGAAGAGTACTTGCCTTATACAAACTAGGATTTATATAAAATCCATGAACATGTAGTTAGATGTCCTTAAATATCTACATACATGGGCATTGAATATATAGAACCTCCAGTAGCTAAATCACCAATCTATATATTTTATGCTTTGAAAATGTCACTTGCAATGCAGATCAACGACCATACATACATACACATGCAGTATGTACATTTGTATGTGCACGAATGTGATATTGCAAATAACGTTAATCAAATACAAAATGCTCTATCATTAAATTTATACAGATCCTTGCCCATAAATTATATATATATAAAATATACTAATATTTATGTTCAAGAATGTAATATAAATAAACAAATATAATTAACAAAAATATACAGAACTGGATGATTTGATAAGAGATAATAAATCTTTACTTGAAAATTCAAATTGAAATTGAACATTTACAAAGACGTCGATTTTTCAGTGTGTACAAAACAATGCAAGACCAGCATTGACATATAACAACAAGCTGTTACCTCCAATTGCAAAGAGTGCTATTAGCTAATTTAAACAAATCTTTAGACAAAACAAAATTGAGACTTTGCATTAACCATATGTTCAAAATACACTAATATTTAAAACTGATAAAATGCTTTATATTTATTACCACCATATAATAATTGCGAAACTTCAAAAAAAATAATTATCTTAAATACAAGCTTACCTGCCAGTAATATCTAGCACGATTCAAAACAATGCACCTTACAAAATGCAATATTGCAGACGACACTCTGATACATCGATACACATAAGAAATAATATAATCACAAATGCTTTAAGAGCACAAATATAAATACCTTTATCTTTACAATAAGCAAAACTGCGATACTTTACACATTGAAATTAAAACTATATTTAATTTGAAATAAATATTACATACACTTTTACAATAAATCACAGAACAAAACACTGCTTGGCTACAAAATATATACCTTAACACATAATAAAAATTGATCAGAGTAATATACCATCACAACTACAAACTGTATTACACTTTGGGTTAACACAATGAAGCGAAAAAAGATCCAAATTATCTTAATTTTTACTTTATATCTATACGAATTCTAGTATAAGTTTACGCCATTATCGAATCAACCAGCCTTGAAATCAGTAAGTAAAAGAATGTATACCATTTTCAATTAAGTTTAGAAAAAACAAATACTATGAACAAGCACATCTCAAGGAAAGCGGATGGCTCATTCCTCTACATATCGTACAAAGTATTTCTCAAGAAATGACAATCCTTCGTTCAAATCAGGATAAAAAAGCTAACATAAATTGAGATTAATTATCATTATCATTTGATAAGAGAAGAAATTATTCATAAAAATTTATTTATTGAATAATATATATATTATAGTTATATATTATATACTATATATTATATATTATTTATATATAATATATATATATATATATATATATATATATATATACTATATAATATATACCAAACATGTAGTATATATAATATATATCTAGATAGAAATATTTTTATACTATATATGTAACATAGTACGCAGTTAAGCCTTACAAATGCGCTTAAAAAATATAACAAATAATAATAATAATAATTAATTAATAATATAATAAAATAATTATAATTAAATAATAATAATAATAATAATAATAATAATAAATAATAATAATATTATTAAATATATATTTATTTCATAAAGCTTTGACACAATGACCAATGACAATCCAGACTTTGAAAAATAAGTTTCAAAAGTTGAGTTCTCATTGGTTATTGTTTTACCTTACAATATAAACATATTTACAGTATTTTGACTGGGCCTTTGCAGCTTACATTAGGAATACAGAACAAAAAATAAACGATATTGCAATGGCAACACGTAAGCTCTGTTTTAGAACAAATAAAATAAACACATTATTAATTTCTTCATGTAAACTGCATATACATCTTTGGCCCACCCACCACCAAGTAGCACATTTGTGCATTTTGCTTTTATTATACATGATAGATAAAAATAATTGTTTCAATTTATCATTGCGTCCTTCTTCTATAGAGGCTTCTGATGATGAACCCAAATTATCATCGGCATACGACCTGCTTAGGTAGTCAGCAATGACGTTATCTTTTCCACTAATGTGGATTCAGGAATAAACCGATCTTGGAGGTATAACAGACCACCCTCATTATCTGTTAAATTCTTCAATACCTCTTCTTAGTTCATCGCCGTCAGCGGTCCTGTGATACGACTGAGGATAAACACTCATTCCATAGAGGTATGGCTCGAATTTTCTGATGCCCATCACAATCGCTAATGCCTTCCTATCTCCAAAGTTGAATCCTTTGCTGGGCAGTTTCAGACCAATTGCTTACTTTCCGTAGCGATTGGATGAAGGATCCCCGTCTTCCTTGTAGGCAGGCATATCTAAAGGTACCGATGACTCACCTGTACGCTGAATGTCTCTCCAACTCAGGCAATCTGAAAATCCGGTTTCGAGCTTAAAGCTTCTCTTCACTTTTAAGCGCTGCGATGTTTTGACTCCACCTATCTCTTGTTGGCATACACCTTCTTCGTTAGGGCAGTTCAATGCGACGCGCAATTATGTGCAATATTCTCATAATCCCTTGGTAGTAACAGTTGAGCCCTCGAAGACAAACGACTTATTTGTTTAATTCTATAGACGATGGCTCTGTCTTTTGATCTTGAATCACATTGTCTTCATGCAAATTCCTTTAGTGCCATTGCAAATGATAATGCCCTTAAGAACTCAACACTCGACGAAGGCAAACTCAGCACTTCAGTCGAGTACTGATAGAGTGAATCCCTGCCTCACGTGTGAATCTTTTTAGTTACCAGTACTCAAATCTAGATCGTATGTTCGCCGCAGGTCTGGGAATGGACGATAATTCATCAATGTAAAGTCAACATCGTGATACCATCAGGATCCTGCGCATGACCTCACAAGCGTTCCCCGGCTTCACCATACCGAATGCAGCTTGAGGTAATGGAAATGTCCATCTTCGGTGGAAAAACCCGGTTTTATGGCAGTCCTCAGGCTTTATTTTAATTTGCCAATACCCCTTGGCTAGGCCAAGCTTTGTATAAAAACTTATTCCTTGGCAAAACTTGGATGAATAAGTACTGAGTAACGTGTCATGGGCTCAAGGATCGAAGACGTGATCCCTATTTATAGGCCCTATAGTCGGACAGCACCCTTTACTCCCCGTCTTATCTGGATACGACTACTGCGCTGAAATAAAGGCGACGTGGAGGAACTAATGACATACCCATTTGTATACATCTTATCTGTCTCTTCTTCAGTCTCTGTCCGACGTCGTGTAAAGCAACATGTTATGGCTTCAGTCTGAATGGAGGTAATATCTATAAGGTCCTATCGCATGATAGATATTCTGCATTGCAGCACGTCGTAAAAATTGTCTCAGGCCTTTCTAGCGATCTCACCAACTCTCTCCTCATTAGAACTGTGGATGTCTTTAATGAAATCTCAGTGTCAGACAGCTTCTCCTTCTGTACAATCGTAGGATTCATGTCTACTAAAGCGATATTTTCTTCGTTCTCGGTGTCTAAGAGCACTGCAGAAGCACCTATATTCCCCCGATGTTGGTCCATCTCCTCTTCTTCTTCACTCTCCTCTCTCACATTATATTTCTTTAGTAGATTGATATGGTACGTCTTAATTACATCATTTACTTGGATCTTGTAATTATCCTTACCGTACAATTTCACCACTGTGTACGGTCCGCCCCATCTCATCAGCATCTTATTGTTGGAAGTCGGTAGGAGAACGAGAGTCAAGTCTCCTACTTTCAGCTTCCTGGTCTTCGCGCCTCTGTCGTAATATTTTTTTTGTGAAATCTGGGCTCTTGCTAAGTTTTCTCTAGCCAACTTTAGAGTTTCTATTAGCCTTTCTTGCAAGTCAAAAAATACCTGTATGTATGACCTTGCCTCTTCAGATTGATATCATCTCCACAATTATGTAAAATTGTGCATTAGACCTCGCACAGTCTTCCCACAGAGCTCGAATGGGGAGAGAATTGTGGAATCCTGCGGAGCCTCCCTATTATGCAAATAAAATGGCCTCAGAAACTATAATGCCCATTTTCTCACTGACTCACTAGCACCATTCTCCTGGGCTTCGTTTCAATACCGTTGAACTTTTCTGTCAATCCTTGACTCATTGGGTGATAAATACTAGAGAATTTCTGCTTGATGTTAAGCATCTTCGTCACGTCCCTCATTAAATCAGAAGTGAACTGACGACCATTGTCACTGAGTATTTTTTGCACCCCAACTCATATGAAAATAGAACCAAACACTTTCAGGAACTTTCATGTTGCAGTTGTATTACCTTTTAAGAGTACAGCTTCCGGCATATAACGAGTGAGCCGAATGCCACAAGCGATTAGACATACTGATGCCTCTGAAACGGTGGTGAAGAAGTCCGATCAGTCAATAAATCATCTTGTTGAAAAGGACTCCTCAATGATGGGCCAAGGCACAGAGGTATATTCTTCACCGACCTTATCGGGCACGATTCTCTGACATATATCACACATGAGTAACACATTGTTTTGTTACATTCTTGAATATAATATTGGGACAGAAGAATGTTGTGTGATCTTACCCTTTCTCTTACAACCTGATGCCACCGAGACTTAATCATGCTAGCCATCATTCATCACCCTACTCATTAATTCTTTGCTAAACCAAAGTAAACTCTCGCTGCTGATATTTCCATAACATCTTTTAATAAGCACTCCTTCTTTACAATATGACTTGTTTCGCCCCTTTCTGATTGACTCACACCCTCTGTAGAGTAACATCGTCCTTTTGTTTACTCTTAAAAGTCTCCCGATCAAGCAAGTTCCTGTAGATCTTCACTATGAGTCATCTCCTCTCCTTCCAACCCCGACATCGTACTACATTCTGTCTTTTCTGGAACTTTGTGTGCGCACGGCTACCTCACCTCTCAATGACTCACCATCCTCATTAACACACTACTTACGTCAGACCGACCTTACTCTCTTTCAATGATTTCTCTTGGACACCCGTTACTTCTGACCCTTCTTCACAATTCTATTAGTGGTTTTATGGGACTTCAACTTCTTCTTTTCTTGTAACTTCTTCACCCTTAGATGACATTGGGACCCTGTGATCACGTTTAGTGATGGCTCCGCGGTTGGACGTCTCTTTTCTCAACGTCCAAAGACTGTGGTACGAAGGTTCCCTCTGTAAAATTCTTCCCTCTCCAAACTCGCCATTCCATTACTATTACTATGATTGGTTTGATCAGATTCTTCATAAGAATCTTCCTCAGCGTTCTCCGCGATGGGCAATAGCAAAACTCTATGGTTATGCTCGTCTTCTACTTTACGAAGACCTCGACACTCAGTTGACTCCCCGCAGGATTAGCTACTACAGAGCGCAAATAGCACCTTTGACATTCCAATGACTAAATCATTAGACGAACTTTGCGGCAGAAACAGCTGCGGTTGTCCTAACCACGTAATAAGGATCCACAATCATATACTTTGCGAAGAGGAGCTTCTATCACCGTTACCGTCCAGCAATCTTATTTCCATGTTGTCTCCACATAACACCTCTTCGGTACGAATTTCTTTCGCACACCAACACATTACACCCGGTATCCGAGAGGTTTGACCTTGGTACCATTCACCATCCCATGAAGGTCACAGGTAGTTGACAAAATCTGTCATTTTCCACCTTCTCTTTTTCATTCAGGAGACTCGGCTCTTCACCTGAACCATTCAGGACTTTATTGCCGCTATCAGAGACTCCGGATGCTCCCGTGCTCTTTGCTTCCTTCCTTCTGTCTGCCTGAATTACTTTGTCCTCTACCACTATTATTGAAATATGGAGGGGCTCTACAATCTCTTGCGAGATGTCCTCTCCTTTGACACTTGAAGCACGTGATCACACACCCTGGGCCATTGCTACTGCGACGCTGACCCTGTCTGTCGCCGCTTCCACTACTCTTACTTTCATTGTTCGTTACCCTCGACGTACGTTGGTCATTGCTTTTATGATACTATTCGTTGAGAACCAATTGTCCTCTCATCTAAAATTATTTTATTATGATGACTCTTTATCGCGTGATTGTGAATCTTTGTGTTGATGGTTGTTGGAAGTTTTTAAACGGATGAGTTCCAGGTATCTCAAACTAGCTATGATATCTTCAGGTATCTTCTTCTTTGTCTCCCTAGTAGGTAGCAGTTCTTGGGACAGTATATAAATACTTATCCATGAGACAGAAATAATCAATGAATCATCTGCTCGTCAGTGTTACTTATCTGCATTAATCGACTTTTTCAGCTGCTTCAATTATCTTTCTAGTAAGTACACCTGGATTGTCATCCTCCGTAGGACTCATGGTTTTGTACTTAGCACAGTACCCACTTTCAGTGAGACCACACCTCTCTAACAAAGCTCTTTTTAGGCCTTCATAATTCTTCAGCTCTGCGACAGGCAAATTGTTGAACACATTAACAGCCTTACTTGTCAAGAAACACCCTAAAACAAATGCTCGCTTTTCCATAGAGATGTCGTTCGCCTCCGCTTGTTTTTCGAACATTAACAATATTCTTTATTATCATTTTTCTCCCCCCCCCTCTCGAAGAATGGAAGTTGCAACTTCGGGATTTCATGAGCGTAGAGTGCTGTGGCTGCTATTGGCTTGTGAAGCATATCTGCTGCGCATGTTGACCGCTGTTATTCTTCGGCATTCAAGCTTCATCGTAACATTCTTTCTTCTGCTTCTCTTGCATCTTTTATGCCTTCAACTTAACTCTTTGAGCTTCAGCTTCGATCTTTAGCTTTCTCTACTCCCGCTTCAAGCCTCAAGCTTAGCTTTTCTCTTTCTATCTTCAAGCTTAGCTTCTACCTTTCACTTCAAAACTTACGCTTTCTCTACTTCCCGCTTCAGCTTCAAGCTTAGCTTCTCCCTTTCAGCTTCAAGCGCTAACTTTTCTTTCTTCATAGACAGCAGCGAACTTCTTTTCTATCTCTCTCTGGGGTG